>VZRE01005141.1:1070768-1170932 GCA_013396775.1 Cephalopterus ornatus | reverse complement strand
CTCCCCGCTCGGCCCCGCGGCTTCGCGGCGGCGGTGGGGTGAGCCGGGCCCGCGCTGCCTCTGCCGGGTGCGGGAAGTCTGGAGGAGGAATTGGTCCGGGATAAGCAATTCCTCGGGCCGCGCGGTGCTGCCGGGCTGCGCCTCGGTGTGTGCCCAGAGCGGAGCGCGGGAGGCGGTGCTGCGTCTGGGCATCCCCGGGGGCCGAGGGGGCCTCCGCTCCGGCAAACGCCTCTGGCAGCCCGGCCCGCCCGAGTCTGGCTGCGCCCGGCGGCCCGGCCGGGGCAACACCTCGGGATCGTCCTCGGCGCTGCGCCGTGGGCTGGGCTGGCCGCTAGTGCTGCCCCGCGCAGGAGTCCCGGGGCGTCGGGTCAGGGTGTTCGGATGACCGACGGCACCCCTAAGGGCTGCATCCCTAGTGGAGGCGTGATTTTTCATAGTTATGTTGGTTTTGTTCGCGCTGCGGTCACCAAACTTGGGTTTTGTGTGCAAAAATACTGTTTTGTTGGGCTGTCTTCTTTTCCCCACAAAATCCATTCTGCAGGCTGGTAAAACTGGCAGACTTGTGTTCTTTTTTAGCATATTACAACCTAAATTTCATTAGCTGTTTACTTTTGAGACTTGTAAAACTAGTAAGTACTCTGCAGTTAGAATATCAGTTACTTCAGACTTATGAGTTCATACTGTTTGATTAAAGCATCTTAATAAATTGAGATACAACTCTTTTATGAAGTAGAATCTACTTGTTTTCTCTTACAGTCTTGCTTGGACCTGGAGCCTTTTGTTTTCGTTTAAGCACCTTTTTGTTGTAATGTTTTTACTGTGACCCAAAGTGGCAGTGTTTGATTGCCAGTCTTTGTAAATGTAATTGATAGGTGCACAGTAAAGAAGCTGATTTCCGACAGGACATCCATATTTACATTAAATGCAGAAAAGGACCTGCTTGCTGTCTCAAACAGACTGATGTCTTGGGTTTTCACTGACTTGTCTTCTTGCTGATATCTTGAGATGCCGCAATAATGAGTGATTACTCTTTTTCTGTGGACAGCCACTATAAATTGTATCACGATCCCAGCCTAACAGTTATAATTTGGAATGTTTATCTTGCAATGCATGTGGCATATGTGAATTTTCCTCTGGAGTTTTTCCAAGTTTTCCAGTTGGTGTTCTGTAGTAGGTTTTTTACAGGCAGCGTCCAGCTCGGCACGAGTGTCAGAGGAGCTCGGCACAAGTGCTCTGTCTGCAGGGACTGACCTTTGGTAGAATTTGGGGTCGAGCAATGCTGCTGGTGTGTTCTACTTTATTCTCAAGTATATTTTCTTTCTGAGCTCAGTACTTTAATGAGAGAAATGAGAATGCTAAAAGGAAAACAGCAGTAGTCTTTCAGTACTCCAGACCTAATTTGAATAAGATCAGATTTCTTTGATAATTCCAAACTTCTGTAAATAATATATAGTGATTGTTTTAAAGATTTCATTACTTGTTGGAAAATTAGAGAAATGTCAGGAAGTCTTTTCAATTACTGTAAGAATCTGGTTTGGTAAGGCAAATAAATGAAAAATAAGTGTTGAATAGCCATGAAACAAAGAGTTAACGTTGTTCAGTAGCTGTAGGAGCCAAGTACAAGTTACCAGAGGGATGAGCAAACTGAGACTGTTGCAAGCTACAGGTTTTTTACAGTGAGACTTTTGGACTGCACGTGCTGCCTCCCTACAAAACTGGTAGAAAGTCTCATCCTCTGCTCACTTTAAACGGGAGCAGAAATATATGCAGCAAGTCAACAATATCATCGTTAATTTCTGATGTAATATTTGCAGATTACTAAATTCTTTTTGGCTGCTTCTGCTGATATTAAGCGCAATATTGCTTTCATTGTGAGCTTTATCACCAGTGCAGTTGTAACAGGAAATAGGAGCATTCCAGGACTGAAGCACTGTCAAGGGAAAGCGATTTCCTCATGTGCACACTTTATAGCAGAAGTTGCTCTGGGCTGCACTTTTGGGGTTCTAGACATTGAAATGTTGAAATGTAGCTTCTTTTTTTTTTTTTTTTGTGAGAGGGAGATAAAGTTACTGACTGTTTCCTTGCCCAAGTCTCTTTGTAGATAGATCTAGCAATCAGTCATTTGTTTGAAACAATTCTTTGAAATCTTTGAAATTTTTATTCCTCATGTCTGCTTATGCTGTAATACTTCCATTTATTGACTCATGTAATGTCCTTATAAGTCTTCCTTTTAGTTGGTGCCTGCTAGGGTGGTAGCATGCACTGCTGTTGACCTGTAGGAATGTTCTCCATTGTTTCCTCTCCTCAGTAAGTTTCCTTTAACGTAAGGAGTGTGGCTCATTAGAGCAACTGCCTGACTCTGTGTATTGCTCAGTATGCATTTGTTTCTGCTCTTCAAAACACAATGAAGGAAAACTTTGAATAATTTTCTTGTTCAGCAGTGTGAAACTGCTCTGTTTTGCCGAGGTTATTGTAATGACCTGACAGCTTCTTCAGCTAATAGATGGTGTCACAACAACCTCATGGCTGGGGGCAGAGGACTGGAAAGCTGCCCATCAGAAAAGGACCTGGGGTTGCTGGTCGAGAGTTGGGTGAACATGAGCCAGCCTGTGCCAGGGGTGGCCAAGGAGGCAATGGCATCCTGGCCTGGTTCAGCAGCAGTGTGGCCAGCAGCCACCAGTGTGCAGCACCGGGGCAGTGACTGTTCCCCCGAACTCAGCACTAGTGATGCTGCACCTCAAGTGCTGTGTCCAGTTCTGGACCCCCCAATTCAGGAAGGATGTTGAGGTGCTGGAGTATATCCAGAGAAGCTTTGGAGCACAAGTCCTGTGAGGAGTGGCTGAGGGAGCTGGGGTTGTTCAGTCTGGAGATTTACCTCTCTTTACAACTGCCTGAAAGTTGTAGCCAGGTGGGGATCGGCCTTTTCTCCCAAGTAACAAGTGACAGAACAAGAGGATTTTAGTAAAACTTATTCATTGAAAGGGTGATCAGGCATTGGAATAGGCTGCACAGGGAAATGGTTTAATCATCATCCCTGAAAGTGTTTAAAAAACGTGTTGATGTGGCACTTGGGGTTATGGTTTAATGGTGAACTTGGCAGTGCTGGACTTGATGATCTTAAAGGTCTTTTCCAACCTGAATGATTCTAAGATTCTATCTAAGAATTTTTATCTGTGGGACATTTGTGTGCTACTGTGTGTTGTGTTGTTCCCCCTAAAAGACACCAAACAGCAGTGCCCGAAGTTTAGGTTTCTAACTCTTACTTTAGGGCTTCAGTTGCTGTATTTATGATACACAAATATTGCATGAAATGATGACTTTTTTTTAAGAGAGGTTCACATTTTAAAAGCTTGAGTTAAATTCCCTGTGCTAAAATAAAAAGTTATGCTACATATAGGGAATCTGTTTTCTTACCAAAAAACTTATGAAGCTTTTTCTCTTGAAAACTGGGTGTTCCATTGAGAAATTCAGTACAGTTACAAAATGTAATGTGTTAAAATAGCTGATGGAAATAAAATGGATTCTGTCAGATCTAACAGGAATTGCTTATACGTGATATATAATGAAATTTTACTGCCAATTATAGAGTGTGTGGAAGAACTACAAAAAAAATCCTTTCAATATTTCTTTGCTAATAAAGTAAATACTAGGAAGTATTATGTGGGGAAAAAAGAAAGGAGCGTCTGCTCCTTGAAATTTGTGTATTTTGTGCTTGAAGCTAAGCTTCTGAAAGTTTAAATGGAAACTTGAATAAGTTCTCTGACTTTCAGAAGTGGTGAGAGCCTTTATCTGTCTCTGAAAATCAGGGTTTCGGTGCCTATTTCCATTTATAGTTGCCCTATTTGTTTGGGCCTTGAATTTGTGACCACTGTGCTGCTGAGCAGACTTCTTATAATGTGTAAGGTACAATATGTACTGTGTAGGCATGGAGTGATAGTGTTGGGAACAGTGTTCAGCAAAGAGAAGCTTCGTGTATTTACAAAAAAAAGTCTTTTCAGTAATGCAGAGTAAAATTAGTGTATTGACCTTTCCTCTTTAATTCTTGACAGTGAATTAAAAGTGAAATCAGTGTGTAATCTAGGTACTCAGAAGCCCAGCTGTTGTCTTGGTGAGAAGCTGAATTCCTGCAGCACTATATGAGGTCCTTTTCTGGCTTCTAATATTCCACATTTTGATAGAGATTTTCTTCATTTGCTCTTAAAAAGCTGTGGTGGTGCAGCTCCACAGTGTCTGCACGTTGTCTGTGCCACTCTTTGTCTCTACTGTTAGACAGTTATGGCATTTACCCACAGGGGTCTGTAACTTGTATATCTGAAATAACAGCTGGCTTTGAGAGAATTAGGCATCCCAAACTGCCATGGATGGTATCATGCCTGCAGTGGATCTGTTGTAAATGGTATTACTTGATTATTTCTCAGCAATTACTCAATTACAAAGGCAAGTTACTAAATACCTACTTGGGCACATAGAAAAGCTGCATACGGATTGCTCAGGAGGCACAGAGTTTATGGATGTGTACATGGAATCTTTATTATTTCCATGAATAATAAGGGGTTTGTGCCCTTGTGTTTTCTAATATCGCTGGTTATCCTTTGTTGCAGTAGCTCCTGGAAGAGAACCACGGCCACAGAGGTTGGAGCAAAGAGCTGTGTTGTGCATTTGACACTGTGTGATGGTGATGAATTGTGCAGGTAGCTGACTGAGAGTAAGACGGTGTGACATAAAAACTGTATGGGGTCAGTGTGGTTGTTGTGCAGGGCTGAGTATGTATGTCGCTTCTTTAAGGAGAAGACTTTCCATGTGGAGTGGACTTGGAATTTCTGGTTTGCATTTCTGGGACTGCGAGGTATAAACATGCTTTTCTGTCAGTGAAGTTAGGCCCAACAAGCCAGGGAAATAGGAAACTTTTTGTGAGTGACCCTATGCATGGCAGCATGAGGAAATGTGATGACAGAAGGGATGCAGCTACCTGCTTTCTGAGGTGCATTGTGTGATTGACGCAACTATAAGGGCTTGATTTCTTTTAGATACAACTTCCTGGTGGTTTTTACATGCCCACTTAGAAACAAACCATGCAGAGGTGTTCAGGGTCGTGATAGATTTGGGGGAAGGTGCTCAATATCTGAACATACTTTCTGCAACCAATCATTTATAACCTGGAAACTCTCTTCAGTCCCTTTTGTCAGTTTGGGGCAGACTATAGGCTTTGTGTTCTAAGTGAATTATACATCCCAGGTGTCAGTGAGCTTTACACTGATGGATGCTGAACATGCATAATTCTCATTTATTGTACATACTCAGTCTCATTTCAAAAGGTTACTGTATTGAATACAGGCCACTGTTGGTCCACAGTGTTCAGGATATGATCTCTTGGAGGTCAAGGGTAGGGATATTATGTCAGAGCGCAGGGGGTTTGTTGTGGGTTTGGTTTGTTGTTGGTTTGTTTTTTTTTTTAAAAGAAGTTCATTTGGAAATGGAGGAAAGTCTCTGAATGAGATGAAGTCTGGCCTTTCATAATTTCAAGGCCATGACATATATCCAGTCCTAAAAATCTGATGTGTTATCAGAATAATTGTATCACTCTGCTGGATTCACTGATTTTTAATGCTGAGGTTTAAGAAGACGTGTTGTGTCTTTAAGATTGTTTTCCCAGTAAGTTCCAAAACCACCTGCTGGTTTAATTTTGATATAAAGTTGTTATGTCAGGCTCATTAAAAACACAAAATGTAAGTTCCTATATGTCAAGAGGCTATTCGAGTATTTTCATGTCACCCTTCTAAACTGAGGGAAGAGCAACAAACAGCTTAAGCTTATCCTACATTTGCTACTCAAAAAACTACTTCAGAGGAGAGGATGTTTTGAATGACTTAATTACAAGAGAAACTGCAGGCCTGAGATTACAATTATGGAGCATGTCCATAGGAAACCAATGGTTTTTAATTCTCCTTTCATGAAACTGTTTAACCTTTCTTTAGGAGGAAGGTCTCAAGTACTCAGTATTTTTTTCTAGATAACTCATATTAAGAAAACTCAATTCCTCCAGAATCAGATCGGCATTGAACAAACAAGCAGATTTGTACCAATTCTGTCAGGTGGAATAGCATGTAATGTAAGAAAATACACTGTAAGGGGTAACAGTTTTTAGATCTTTTTTAAAGGTGACTGTAGTACATTAAAAAAAAAAAGCCACTGGGTAAAATGAATCAGCTTACAAATAAAGAAAGATGGTCTTTACTTAAAAAGCTGTAGGAAAAGTCTGACAGCCATATTGGAGTTACTTTTCCTTTTCTGCAATGCACGTAATAAGGAAAAAACAACATTGGCAAAATGTCTCTCAGTTACTCCATCTGGAATTAAAAGCATACTTTTAGCTTGTGAGAGCAGTGTGTATCCAGTACTTCAGCCTTGTCTTAGTGGAGTGGTTGAATTATTTGAGCTGCCATAGCTGCAAAATTGCTTCTCTCTTTTCTTGCAAACTTGATGGTATATTAATGAATCACTGGTTGTACAGATGCCCTCTGTGTCTCAAGAATGTCAGCAGGTCATGTTTAATCATGAGATAACAACACGTGCTTACACAGATGTGACTTTCCTTTTCCTTCAGTAAGCATAAGATGAAACGCAAGGTCCAGTGTTGGTCTGTGGAAAGACACTGCTTTTTAACCAACTTTTTCAGAATTCATTAAGCTTGTTTTTTGACCATGGTTTCCTTTATTGAAACAAGTATCTACAATTTATCTGCTGTAACTGTTTAAGCAGTGCTTTTCCCAGGGAATGGCTATTGTTGTGTCATTCCTTAATTTATAAATCACTAATTCTTTTGGAATCTTCCTTTTTTTTTTTTTAGGGAGGGATTTTTTGGTCCTAAAGATTATATTTAAATATTTTTTAATCATCCATACAGACATTAGTAGCTTCTAGGACTACAGATGGCATAAGTAGAAATATAATTCTAATCTATGAATCAACATTGGTACGCTTTTACTAAATTCTTGTTTAACTTTGTTAGGTACAAGAAAACTCACCGGGGCATAGAGCTGGATTGGAGCCATTCTTTGATTTTATTGTGTCCATTAACGGTTCAAGATTGGTGAGTGTGTTGCTGTTTTATAACTTGTCATATGAACAGTGTGTTGGGAATCCGTTTTTTGTAGGTAAACCAATGCACTTGTTTTATTTAAATGCATATACAATATTTCTCCTTAGTTTAAAATTAAAAAGACGAACTGCATCAGAAATTAATTTCCTTCACCCTTTAGTTACAGTTCTACCAACAGTTTAGCTGGAGAATAAGGATGCAGACAGACAGACATGCTCTCTGCAGACGTGCACCCAGATAGTACTGCCTACTGATTCACCACTGGGGGACTGTGCTGGTGCCCCCCTACTGCTGTCTGTAAAACTGCTCCTGGGAGAACTCTCAAACTCCATTCAGTCGAAACAGGTTGATTGAAAAAGCTGCTGGCAAAGCTGTTGGCTGGGCAGGAGGCATGGGGGAAAGCTTTCAAGCAGAGCTGTAGTGAAACAACAGACCCTCATAGCAGTGGAAGAAACCATCTATGGGTAAGGTCTTTCACCAATATGCCTGGATTCAAGCAAGCCTCTGAAAAGCTGCAAGGTGCATCTTATCATAGACTCAATTAAAGTGCTTTCATGTTTGGAAGGCATGGCCTGTTACTGGGAAATCCCAGGATTTTGCCAGAGTTGTATTCTGGAATTGTGAGGGGACTGGAAACTTGTTACAGAGTAGCTGTAAGTACCTGTTCTGATACTGCACAGTGTTTATAGCACCTTTGAAATACAGAAGTGTTGCTGTAGAACTGGATGCTTGTTCTGTTGGACACTAACCCAAGCTCTTGTTTGAACATTTGCAGAATAAAGACAATGACACTCTCAAAGACCTGTTGAAAGCAAATGTTGAAAAACCTGTAAAAATGCTCGTGTACAGTAGCAAAACACTGGAACTGAGAGAAACATCAGTGACCCCCAGCAACATGTGGGGTGGGCAGGGCCTGCTGGGAGTGAGCATTCGTTTCTGCAGCTTTGATGGGGCCAATGAAAATGTCTGGCATGTCTTGGTATGTATGGACTTGGAAGTACTTTTCTTACTGTTGCTTATAGTTTTTGTCTTACTATAGAAAACCAACTTGCAAGGCGTGTCATGAGATCCAACTGATCTGTTTCATGGGTTTTGAGAAGACTTTTGAACTAGATCTGTATGTCTTTGAGTATATTGTCAAGTCTTGTATTTAAATCAGTAGTTTAGTACAATACTCAGAACTATTGTATTTTGTACAATTCCAGAATGGTATCAAGAGGGACTGCCCCTGTTTCACTAGTTCAGTAGCCTACTGATTGTGTTGTAAACTTGACCAGTTTGTCTGACTCAAAACTTGCGTGAAGTGCACATCTAACTGTTCTGCTACACCCTGACAGTTACACAGTGTTTTGTAACTTTCCATCTTAAAACTAGGAAGTGGAGCCAAATTCTCCTGCTGCATTAGCTGGACTTAGACCTCATAGTGACTATATCATTGGAGCAGATACCGTCATGAATGAGGTAAGGATATAAAAATAAGTTTTTTATTTTTAAGTAAGGTTCTATTACAGAAAGTTGGGACTAGAATGATCGATCTAATGTCAAATAATAAAATAAGGAGAAAAAAGTCCTTATTAATTTTTCTCTTTTTGCAGTCTGAAGATCTCTTTTCCCTTATTGAAACACATGAAGCAAAGCCATTAAAACTTTATGTGTACAACACAGACACAGATAATTGTCGTGAAGTGGTGATTACTCCAAATTCAGCCTGGGGTGGAGAAGGCAGGTAAGGAGACAATATGTTGCAGAGGGACGAGGCAACTGTTTTATAACACCAGCCTGAAAACTGCTTGGTTTAAGTTTTCTACAAATACAGGAAAAGAGTGTTGTTATAGCAAAGGTGTTTCTGCTATAATAAATTATACATTTACTTGAAATTCAGATGCAGTTACTGATAAGAGGGTTGTAAATCAGTAAATTAGCTAGTGCAGAAATGCACGAAGTGCCACAGTTGCTTTCTGCATTAGGCTCCAAATAGTCATTAGCCTGTAGTATATTCTTGCCAGAACAGAGCACTGCAAGTAACAACAGTGAGTCAAATTCCAAGCTGTATGCCTGGTATAGCTGCTTGGTCTAAATAATAATGAATTTTATTTTGTGCTGAATGTTCATTGCCAAAAGCTACAGAGTTTCCTTTCAGTTGTCTTGTACTGATTACTTCTCCATAGAAAATGAGGCAACATTGGGGCTGGAGGACAAGGTTTTACACAGCTTACCTTGAAAATTGTTGGTGCCTTGAGTCATTCATGTGTAGGTTGCTGTAGTCTGTAGTTGTAAAGTCACTTCACGGACTTCTAAATGCTCGTATTTTAAAAGCCTAGGATGCGGCATTGGCTATGGATATTTGCATAGAATACCTACGCGCCCATTTGAAGAGGGAAAGAAAATTTCTCTCCCAGGACAGTTGCCTAGTGCATCTCTCAGTCCCCTCAAAGATGGCTTCACAGAGGTAAATTGTTGTCCCTCTTTCAGCTTGATAAAAATAGATTATGATGTTATATTGCTTTCCTGCTTCTATTGGTTCCTGTGGAAACAAACCCTAATGGTGTAACTTTTTTTCCTTTCAATAAGGTCCAGCTGTCATCAGTTAATCCCCCAGCCACCCTCCCTCCTGGGTCAGCAGGCCTTGAGCACAGTCTTTCAGGACTTTCTATTAGTTCACCCTCAACTACTGTCAGTAATGTTCTCAGCACAGGTTGGTATTGACGTAACTGACCTGAAATGCATAGATGTTTCTGGTTAATTTAATAAAAGGTAGAAGAGGTAGAATAACATTTCTCTTAAACTTTTTTCAACAACAAAGGCTAGAGTACTGGAATTATGCCTTGCTCACATTGCAGATGACTTCTATCAGAAATGCCATGTGTATTATTTAGAGTACTGTTTTTCTTCATCAGCATTTTATAGTTAAGGCAGACAGTAATTATCCTGTAAATAATTATTTGTTTGTATTTCTTGAGGAAGGGAGCTGAAGTGTTGTATGCTTAAAATTAGTGTTGTTTCCCTGTTGTGCTCCACCAGGTGTTCCAACAGTTCCATTGTTACCACCACAAGTCAGTCAGTCCCTTACCTCTGTGCCACCAGTTAACCCAGCAACTACACTACCAGGTGAGTAGGTAACATTTCCTAAAACATTTCTGAAACAAAAATTTTAAGAGAGCTGTCTTTTCCACTGCTTTTTGGGGAAGGTATAACTTCATACAACTTACATATTTCATGTTAAAGATCTCTATGCAACCTTTACAGTGTGAACAATTATTTTTGTTACAGTATGGTCACAGCATGTCTGTGGCACAGAGGACTGACTTGGCAACAAAGTTTACAATGTTTGCCTTTCAGGCCTCCTGCACAGTTGATTCAGCATTTCGGATTTCTCAGCAAGGTTTTGCTTTGCTATTTGCAACATTTGAGTTGATATATTGTTACTTTGTGTAGTTCATAAGTTTTATGTTGCAAAATACTTTTGCAAATAAATGCAGTTTTCAGGATGTCCTTTGCACTCAGACATCAGAGGTCTGAGAAGGTTTGTCTTGCCTATTTCTGCATTCCCTTCACCCATAAAATCTCCATTTTAGGAAACTGTTTTTTAATACTCAGCTTGGTTGTTCTTCCTAATAAAAATAAAGGGCTAACAATATAGAATTTATGTTGCCATTACTGTTTCTGAATTATATAGTAATTTAAATTGGCGTAATGAAAGTAAGAGTCTGTCTACAAAATGGTTGTTTCCTGATAACAACGAACATTTCAAGCACTGGTATTCCAGAATTATTTACAATGGGTAAAATAAGCATTGTATAGGATTTTGCTGTGTCATTGGTGCGCTGGTATAGGACTCAGCTGTGCATTCCAGAACACTGAAGGAGTTGTATTTTATGTTTTGGATGCTATGAGACAAGTAGATAAAGATGTGTCCAAAAGTTTTAAGAAATGCTTGGGGGTATGTTCTCTAACATAGAAAAGACAGGTAGTAGAGCTCAGTGCATCCAAACAAGGGCAGAGAACTTTACCAGAAGCTGAACTCTGTAATAGTTTGCTATTTTCTCAAAGCAGATGAAGATTAATGTCCTTTTCTTCTCCGGCCACCTATCCACCACTTCCCTAAAATCTGCAAATACAAGGTTTCCTTTCACCTTTTTCTCTGAATAGTATCACTACTTTTTTGAAAGCAAATTGGAATATTTCTTTTAATTTGCATGGACATATAAATATACAAGAGGTTTAAAATTTGAGTGAATTCGTATGAAGTTCAGCTTTTTTGAGATTTTAAAAAAAGTTCAAACCCAAGTTGCCTGTAGCTGAGCTGAAGGCTCTGAGTCAGACTGTCAGCCTTCATGGCTAATGAATTCATGGGTAGGTAAAGTGGCTGGGTTTTAATCATAATCTCTGTACAATGCCCTTGCTTTAAGACTTTTCTCCTCTCTGTCTTAATACTGTAGTACCAACAGTTTATTTCTGAATTAGCCTTCTTTGAACTAAACACAAAGTAAGAATAGAGCCCCTGTCCCAGAAATGCAGCTCTTCTAAGATGGGAAATTCAGGAGCAGAAAGATGTTCCATAGCAAACACAATGATGGAAGGGCATGTGTTGCATTCATCGTATGTTTCTCTTCTACTTTCAGTGCTTCCTGACTTTGACAGTTACTTTGTCTTGCCTTTTTACATATATTTTTGTGTTTAAGTCTAGTTATGAACTAAGTAGAAAAAACTAATATTACAGTAATCAATATTAGGGATCAGGGAATACTGTATGTTTAATGCTATTATTATTGTCTGCCATTCAAATTGGGAATGGAGGGCTTCTGGTACAGTGCTGTGGGAAAACAACTACCTTTATTGGAAGCTGATGCTGGAATGCAAACCTTCTAATTCCTTGAAATAAGAATCTACTTTCATCAGAAAAAATATGAAAGGTTTTGAATTATGTATTTTCTAGTCCAGACTTTCTGCAATAGGTATCTGTTTTCACTGTGCAGCTTAAAAGCTGAAATTCAGGTGAATTTGCATACTTATGTGTAAAAATGATAATCAGGATGTAAAGCAATATATAAGTTTTAAATTATCAGTAAGATCTCAGAAACAATTTTAAGTTTTCAGCTGTAACTTTTCTACTCTTCTTAGGTCTGATGCCATTACCAGCAGGGCTTCCTAACCTGGCTGATCTGTCCAAACTTAATTTACCTGCACCACAGATTGTTCCAGAAATCATACAGCCTGGTATGTGCTTCTGCAAACTAAAACACTAATTAGAGTGTCCTTTATCCCTGAGACTCTAATTTAGAGCCATCTGGGAGAGTCCTGAAGGGGCTAAATTAAATGTTTTCCTGAGATGGGAGTGGATGTTAGTGCCCAGATTAGCTACACAAGGAATATGTCTTTAGATAAACTAATTCTAAACTTGTATCTGTATTTAGATGTCTCATTTTCTATTACCTGATTTATGATATCAGAAGAGATTGTGCCAAGAGTGAAAGTATATCGTTTTATGGGTAGAAGAAAATATGAAGTGTTTCCTTGTATGCTAGATGTGGAGATCAGAGCTCCCTGACTGAATGCCAGAAGTATGAACTAATAGTAGATTTATGCTTTTGAGTAAAACAAAACTGCTGAAGGTGCACATGGAGCAAGCAAAAAGAAAGCGGAAGCTTATATGGAATATGGGTCTTATTAACTTCTTGTTTCTGGCAGTTTCAGTGAAGGCCAGAAAAACCTAATCATGAGTACTTATGCATTAAATACCTAGTCCTCTGGGGAGGTACAAGCAATGTTGAATTTACTCTGATGCTTCAGTTCTGATATCTGAAAAGTATCAGGCTTGAAAGGAGCCTGCTGAGTCAGTGCTGCACACATATCACGCTCATGCTAAGTTCAAAAAGTGTTCTCCTCTTCACAGGTAAATAGGAGACTAGAGAAGATAAAATTTTTTAAGAAGACAGTCTCTCCAGATCTGTCTGTGATATGCAGCAGCTCACTGCCTTTTTTCCCCCCCTCTTTTTCTGTTTAGGTTTGCCACCCCTTCCCTCCTTGCCGCCTCTGAATCTAATGGGAATGACGCCTCTATCAATGCCACCCAAGTGTGTCCCTGTGCTTCCTTTGGTCACAGAGGCATCTGCAGTGCCTACAGATTTGCTTCCCTCTATCAGTAAAGCCGGAAGCTTTTCCATCAACCCTGGCACTACTGTAAATGTAGAACAGACCTCTACGCTCACCTTGGATAGCGCTGCTCCAACTTCTGTGGCAACTGTTGTTGACAGATCAAATGAATCCCCCGCAGCTAATGAGAAGACAACTGGAGTCACAGATACACAAGCTTCTGAATCGTAACTCCAGATCACTCTGTTGGATTGGCTTGGTATTTATTTAGCCATGGGATACATATTTGAAAAGCAAGTTATCATTAATTTCATACTAGTTTGTACTTAATCTTTAGGAGTCCTGTAAATAATATGGAGGTATAATAAAAATAAAAGGGGCTTTATAAAGTGGGAGAGGGGAGGAAGAGTACTTGTATGTTACCAAAAAAAAAGTCAAAGTGGTAAATAGAATTCCACTGCCAAACTCGGAGGTGTATGTTTTTACTATAGGCCGACAGCCTTACCCTGCTAGGCTTGTCCTTCCTTATAATTAGCAGTTTTTGCTTCTGATAGAAATGAAGCAGGTCTTGCGTGTGACATTTACGTACCATAGTTCTTGTTCTTTGCAAGTATCTTGTTACTACAGTGGGATGAGAATGTTTAGTCTGAGTTGTAAATTTTAACGCTGCAAAACTTCCACCTAAAGATATTTCTATTAAAGTTGCTGAGTGACCTGTTAACTGACATCTCGTTATTCAGCTTGTACACAAATCTTTGTCTTTAAGCTCTTGAGAGATGCTCAAGCCATGTTTTGTGACTGCTGCTGCGTTTTTTCATATGCCCACTGTAAAATGGCATTTGGAAAGGAATACATGGAATGTTAAATGTAGCACACAGTTTGGCACTTCATGACTACTGTAAGATGAATTAATGGATTAAGCATACATACAGCAATAAACTCCTGGAATTTTATTCTTTATGTGACAAAATATCACATTTTTCTAAAATTCCTGAAGTCTCATTTAACTGTTTTTAGCTCAGCTCTCTCTAGCACGGATCTGTGAAAGGGCTCCCCTCCAGAGGAATGGGTCCAAGAGGGAATGCCAGACATCTTAATGCTAGGCAGGATCAGCACTTGCGGTTAAATCCAGTGCAGCAATGAGTCATGAAATCTGCCTGCATGTGATTCATACTTGGCTTTTTAAATTGATATTTAGAATGAAAGTTGTAGATTAACTGTAGATGATACACTTGTATAAACTGTTGTGTGCACTGTACTCCAGGTGGTAGCCTTTTCTCCTGGTATCAGGTACAGTTGACATGGAAAACTCTTCTGTACCACTCCAGTCCTTCTGTATTACTGGGATTTCATTTATATGTGTTTGCTACAAGCATATGCAAACTTAGCCATATCATCATCAGGCTAGAGCTAAAGCCTGTCTCAACAGCTGTGTAATTCATTTTGGCAGTGTAGTGTGCCTGATCAGTGTTTGGAATAGTAGTTCCATCTGATCATAATAATAATGTCTCAGTTAATTCAAGTGGAAGCCTTATCTAATATCTGTTGTCCTGTCTCATCTTTATCACTTAAGTATTTGTCTTTTGTCTGCCCCACTACTGCACATTCCTCGTCACCTGTTGTGGCAAAATCCTGCGTCAAAGACAGACCTTAAATACTTTTTTCATACTGTGAGCAGTTTCTTTTCTCAGCTGCTTGGAGTGTGAAATCCCTCTGCCTTGCTAAGTAGGGCACTTACTATTTTTCAGAATGTATTTTTATTTACCTTTGTAAATCCAGTGTCACATATCTCAGAATTAAACCTTGACATGAGAAGAAGGATGTTCCCTTTTCTTTCCTTTATACAGAGCAACTGTATCAGGCTTCATTGAGCCTCACAGGTCTTAACGGTCTTTTCTGCAGCATTGTTACACACTTCCCACCCAAGAACAGTAAAAGTAGAATTTTCATCACACAACAAATTTAGAACAATTGCTGATTGTAATCAGATGCTTTGAACTATAATCCTTGGGTAGTTGTTTTTGTTCTTACAGTATGGCACAGTGTCCTCTGGAGTAACATCTGAAGTTATCTGGTATGATCTGGACTTTCCAACAGCAAGCTGCAAACTTTCATAGGTCTTGTGCAGTTGTCTCTAGTAGCAGGCAAAATAAGATGCTTAGTCTGAAGTTTTGCCCTTCTGTAGCTATTTTAAGTCCCTTGTTGCTGACTACGTATCCAGCCTTTTGATAGCAATGAGAGCAGTGGAAGTAACTGTTTAAGTGTTGCCATCAGCAATTCTGCCAAAGACAATGTGACTTGAAATTTGGAGATGATTTAGTGGTACAGATTTAAGATGTAATCTCCCAGCTAAAAAGTCATAAACATTGAGAAG
This sequence comes from Cephalopterus ornatus, assembly GCA_013396775.1. NCBI lineage: Eukaryota > Metazoa > Chordata > Aves > Passeriformes > Cotingidae > Cephalopterus > Cephalopterus ornatus. The sequence continues at coordinate 1,155,366 of VZRE01005141.1, read as the reverse complement.
TCAAAAACTTACTACTTAAAATAGAAGCAAAGACATTAGATTCACACAATTGCACTCTGTCCCTGTTTTTTTAATTCCCTCGACTAGACATAATGAAATCAGACCTAATCACTTCTAGCAAGGGTCTCTTAGTGACTTGTTTTTCTCAAAAAAAAAAAAAAGAATAAGAAGGAATAGGAACTTTAGATAGACCAAGGGACTGACAGCTGATGTAACCTTGTTTCCATGAGTTCGTGTATTCAGCTGTTAATGAACAGTTATGAAGAGACACATGAGCTTTATTTAAAGCATTGACACATGGAATTCTCTAAAAAGTTCTGAGAGCAGATGAAGACAGATGTACCATGAGCATCCCCAACCTTGCATGTAATCAAGAATGATTAACATGTATGACCTACTCTAAACTGCATAAGGTGATTTCCTGCTCTGGGGTCTGTGGTTTTCACTGTACCTGTATTTGTTTTGAGGGCAGGGCTGTCTCAACAGTGTGTGAGCACATGCTGAAGAGGTACCTTTTGCAGCTTGATGCTCTGCTGCTGCTCCAGGAAACAGCTGCTCAGGCTGCAAGGTCATGGCAGGGGTATGGACAAAGTGCTAATGGTGGAAGTTCCATAGCTACTGTGTGGTTGTATAGTGGGTTGTTTCTGAGCCTCTGACAGCCATCTTTTAAATCCTGTCCACATTAAACCTCCCTGTCACAGTTGGAGCTCAGTTGGTTCCTAAGAAATAGCTGTGCAGGGCCACGAGATGGCGTGCACCAGTTTCTTTTGGCTGAATTTACAGGATAAAACAGCAACGATGGTGGTTGGTTCCCACTCCTCCAGCAGCAACTGTAGTCAAATGGATGCCAGCTGGATGCTGAATGATGCTGCTTGAGAACTGTAAAACCAACTGATCTGAAGGCAGAAAGAGGCTGAGCTTAAGCTGTTTCCAAGTTCCACTTTTGCTGAGTGTTTGCTGACTTAAGCCAAGCTAACCATGGGGCTGGGTGAAAGTTTTGAAGAAAGCAGATCTTTACAGGCAGGGACTCGTTTGAGATAGTGCAATGCTGAAGGAGAGGCCTGGATAATATTTCCAAACTCTCTGTGATGCAAGTGCTGATTATGGAATTAAGTTGAAGGGGGCAGGATAAGGATCAGGGCTGTTTGAGTGTGGAGTTCTGTTTTCCACAATTATATACAGGCTTTGTCTGTACTAGTCAAATAAATCTATTCACAATCACTCCATAACATGGAGGCCTCATTGGCACCAAGCTCAGAGTTTTTGGTTCTTTACTTGGACTTAGAGACCAAGAATCTGTTGCATTTTACATTTTAACCTGTAATGGTAGGCAAGAATCAGACTGCAAAAGTGTTTCTTCATTTTCGTGTGTCTGTAGTTCATAACTAAGTCATGCTTGTAATCCTACTCTGTACATTCTTCATGGTAGTCCAAGGCTTAATACATATTTGTGCAGTCCAGCAGTGTCATGCACTGTGCTGTGCCTTCTAGTAATAACTCTAGCTAATAAATCGTAGTTTAGCTCAGAAAACAAAAATCTTCAAACTGATTTGCCTGTAACATCTGTGGTAAAAACTGTTTTTTTAGCTGCAGTGTAACAGAGAGCCAACACCTGCCACAGCATAATTTTGAAGTGGAATACTTAAGATGCAAGAACTAACCTCAAAAAGCCCCAAAAACCAAACAAACCACTGGCCTCAATTGAACAGAAAACTCCATTTAGCTCGGGTGAATCTCCAGCAGTTCTGCCCTGCAGCCCTGGTGAAAGAGTTAAAGGGTAGTAATCTGCCATTTTACAGAGTATCTAAGAGGTTTGCAGATGGTGGCTAGAGAGCTGAGCAAGTAATAGATACATCCTTTTCCAGAAACCCCAATTCATGTTGGTCCTTAGACCATATGAATACATTATGTTGCCAGGGTGCGGCTAGCAATTCATCATTTCAGTCAGGTGGATGACTGGCATTTCTTAGGACCAGTCTGTGCAAATGATTTCAGCTGAAATTAGTCCCAAAGTGCAGGGTTTGTGCTATGTTGCACATGAAACTGCATCAAGATTTGAAGAGTTCAAAGGCGACCGACCTGGCATGTGGGGACCTGCTCTGGGTGGAGCGGGTGAGGTGGGGTGCATGGTTTGGTTACCCTACTCACAGCAGGAGAATGCAGACCCATCTCTGTCCCATGGCAACATGCCTGCCTCTCCACTGCCCTTCCTTGCACCTGGAAAGGCAGAATTCTGCCCTAAGAGGAGGCTGCAAACATTATTCTGCACTGACAAGATGACTGTGACTTATCAAATAATCATGTTCTCAGCCTTGGAACTTTTGTCCTATGGGATCAAAAGTTACGTTTCATCCTTAGTTGTGCAGTGTAATACTTCTACTCTCTCTGAACTGTTTCCTGTGTTAGGTTCACAGTTAATCCATTTTAAATGCTGCATTCCAGCCTTACTCAGCTCACCCACAAGAGAGAACTTCAGAGATCACAGGGGTCAGGCTCACCTTGGGCAACCCCTGGCAACAGGGAAAGCCTGTTCTGCCAAAAAAACGACCCGTTTTAATAACAATCCTATTGTCTGAGAGGATTGTTTGCTCTGCCAGCAAGTGGTGCATATTCATGTACTTTGTTCATGGCCCTTGGGGTTTAGGTGAGCTGTGAAACTACAACAGAAGCTAAAAAAATAGGAAGCATGAGTGAACTCAAGTTGCAAAGCCTGTAGTCAACATAGACTTGCTAGTTATGTAAGAATAGCCCAGAATGGATGATTATAGTATTAGCAAAAGCACTGCGGAGCTTTGTGTTTGATCAGGGGCACTAGATGTAATGGGTCTCACTGAGGGTCAACTCACCTGGACCTTCTGGTGTGCAGAAAGGACATAGCACTGCGTGGGGCCTGCTCCCTGGAGGCATCTCTTCCCAGCCCTCACAGCTCATCAGCCACATCCTCTGCTGGCAGTTTGCATGAACAAATGGTTCGTCTCAGTGTTCTTGCTCCTAAATTAATGATAGACACAAACAGCAAATTGTCAGCAAACACTACATTTTCACCCGGCATAAGAAAAGTAGTTTCCAGTTCTTGGTACTGTACAGAGAGAGAATGCAGACAATTCAGTAGCTAAGACTTAGCAGTGACCATCTTGCTACAAATCTCACTGTTATCCTTCAGTCTGACTTCCCCTGAAATTTTGTTTAGTGAGTCTTCAAAATAATGTTTAAAAACAAACTGAAGATTTTAAACCTCCCATCCTGGTGTTTCTAAGTACCCCTTTTATGGGCTTGGAGCTGTGTGCATGCTAGTGCTTACACAAATTAAAGAAAGAATCTGGGAACTGAAGCTAGATCAGAGGAATAGCGCAACTTCTTCAAGAAACATTAGACCTTGTAAAGAGAAGTTGCAATTTTTACAAACAGAAGCTCAGTATTAACAGTTACTAGGCATCAGTCAATTTTTATCAGCTATGATGCTAAAAAAGGATATAAGAAGCTATTTCACAATACTGTTTATTCCCTCAGGTAAATATGTGTTCACATGAAACAGGTAAGAGAACAAGCATGGTCTCAGGCAGTGACACTGCTTTACTAAGGCTCAGAAGTCTGACAATAGGATATGGTTTTGTTACATATAACAGTACTTGGGCAAAATCCTTTAAGAGAGCAACCACAACTTCTAAGAAAATAGAAACCAACTGGAAATCTGTGTATTGCCAAATAACATGCTGGGCACTGGAAATGAATGACTTTTGAAAAAGTTGCCTTTTTTCCAAGGTTGCATTTTTATTTGAAACAGATTTCTTACTCATTTTACCAGTAACACCTACTCAGAAAGGAGACAAAAAAACCCCACAACCCAAAACCACACTTGCTCCCTGGGCACTAACTGTTTAATAATGAAAAGGAACTTACTGTTCCTAACCCAGTTCTTGGCCGTTTTCGTTCCTAACTACAAAAAAAGTAACAAAAATAACATACTTATGGATTGTATTGTGCTTCTGAATATTTTTAGCCTAAAAGTTCACATCATAAAGGGATAGGAAGACTGACAAATTCAGGGTGAAATATTGCGAACTTTGAGGAACTGAACCAAATATTTTTCCTTGGAAACTGCCATACGTCACTCATACGGAAGCAAGCTCGTGCATCCTTTACCTGCAGACACACACTGCTGGAGTTCAGTGTAGTCTGCTGCCCAGTCTCTCAGCAGTTTCCAAGAGTGCTTGCATCAGCCTTTACTCCTGTCGCTGCCATGCCTACCTGTCAGCCTACAGACTTCTGCCTCTGACAACTCAACACCATCCCTCAATAAGTACGTTACCAGCTCCAGCTCTAAAGGACTTGCTGCCTCGGTGGTTGCTGCCACAACTGGCACTACAGAGGTAATATTTCAAGATAAGGCCTGAAAGCATCTCAGATTCTTGCCCACTATATCATCTTCCTCCCCTTTTTCTCTCTTCACCTTACTCTCCCTGCCATTTGTAGATGGGGCCTTGCAGTATGATTCAGAAAGGCTAGAAAGGGTAGATAAAAACACAGGGAGATTTCTTCTGGTGTATAGGAAGAGAGATGCTGAAAGAGAGCTGTTTAAAGGACAGAAGCCAGATGGCTTTCTCCTTACTAATCACTGCATTTGGCACTCTGCTTGGCTATTCCACGGAGCAGAGAGGTCCTACTGTCACCTCTTGCCTAGGATTCCTCATTTGCCATCCTCACATGAGGAGTGCCCGTGCTTTTTGAACTACTTCTCCTCTGACCTTCTGAGAAAGGAGAGCAAGCCACGACCCACATGCACTGCCTGGACTGCTCTGCACACGCTGGTCACCCTGCCCTTTAGCCACAGCCCATGCTCACCTCAGAGCCCTGCAGTTCCTGCAGGAACATGCAGGCTGGCCACAGAGAGGATCACAAGTCAGCCGGTGGGAGACACTGCCCCACGTCTGACACCCGAGATACCACATCCTGTCACTGTGAAGTGCAGCTGCAGTTTTCGAGAGGCAGGTTAGCAGCGAGCAGCTTGCTTGTGCTCACACCATTTGCGTGCTGGAGGAGAGGTCCCACACTCTCCTCAAGGAAATTCTTCAAAAGTATTAATACTAATGGAAACCTGTTGTTGCATACAGGGCTGAATTTGAACAACCTCTACAACTGACTGCGATGCTGAGAGCAGCTCATGAGCACAATGCAGTTTCAAGTGCAAGGTCTTTGCTTCTAGCCCCATGTGCTGTGCAAGCAGAATACTCGCTGTTTAAACAGACGGTGCGCTTGACTAGAGGAGGGTGCTTGATGAGTCCTGCACATAACTCCTTATAAAGACTAGAAATGTGCTTTCTGAAAGAAAGACAATGTTTAAATTGATTAGGCAAATAATAAATAATGCCCCCACAGCCTCCTGCCTGCAGCACGTTCAAGAGTGCTGGGCATATGGCACTTTTCCAGACCACATGGCAGCCAATGAGGCAGAGCTGGTGATTATTATTTTACCCACCTTTGGCAGGAAATAAAACATCTGTTTAATCCTGACAGTGGGACTCCTCAGCAGTTAAGATGGTTAAAAGGGAATATAATTGAAAATTATGTTTAAGGCAGCAGAAAGCACTGATAAGACTTCTCAAATTTGCTAAGACTTCAGTCACTGATACTTTAAGAGCCATGGGATTTTTTTATGGCTGTAGCCAGTCAGGACCTCTGTTTCACAGCTCAGAAAGAAATCCTTCTTTTGAAAAAGGGCATCTTTCTAGCTGGGCTCAAGGGACAAGTGGTTGTGGCTCCCCAAACTGTTCACAAGTGGAGCAGCTGTACTTGCTGCTGCTCTCAGTTCTGGTTACCACTGGTGTTTCTCATTGCTGTTCAACCACAAGGAAGTGTTAAGAGCTTGAACACTTGGACTATTACTGTGAAAAAGCAGCAAGAGCAGACATGACATTCTGTGAAATATGTAAGCAGATAAAGATATTTTTTGGGGTGCAGAACGACTTCTAAAATGATCTGTTCTGCTGGGAAGTTAAACCCAGTATTACTGACTATGAATGAGTAGCCAGAGGGCTGACTGAACAGCTCAGCTAGGCAGTGGTGAATGGGAACGACAGCTGCAAATCTCACCTTATGGAACAGCAGCAGGGCTCTAAGGGATCAAGAGAGGCAGCTTCCAAAAGAGTGAAGGGTATTTACAAGGGTGATATAGTCAGAGTGGTCCAGTGAAATTGTGCAAAGGGAATTTGAGACCAAATACTTGTAATAATTCCTATGTCTCAGATTAATCTGCATAGCAGTCTTAGCAGGAGAGTGTTCAAATCCCTTCCAGAAAAGGACAAAACAAAGTCTTGGGTTTAGCAACCCAAAGAATAAGCCTGTTCTGAATTACTGGAGTAAGATGAAAAACATTTGCTATTTTGTGGGATTCATCTCACTTTATCCTCTTCATATCCAGCAGAGTTTGCTCACAGACACTGTAGTGCTCCTCTTTGAACTGGCTTGGCTCAGTGGGTGGACAGGCATTTGGTTAGTGGTGGTCACTTTGGAGAGAGAAGGGTTTGGACAATCTTTACAGGCAGTCATTGAGAACAGATTCCAGCTGGCTGCAAGCACTTCCACTAGGATGTGATGCACAGCAAAGTCTTGACTGAATGATGCTTGTGAGCACTCTTGTGAGCCAATAAGCACAAGCACCCTGGCATACATGGCAGCACTGAAATGTACAGTCATAGTCATTACTGTGCCACCTCTTAGGAAACAGCTGATTTTGCTGCCGTTTGCAGCAACAGATGTGGAGTAAAACCTCCAACAAATTGTATCTATTTAAGGCATAATAAAAAAGAGCCTGAGTCCAACCAAAGACACAACTGAAAAGCAAAAATGGGACTTCGGTGACTTGACTTTGCCTATAGCACTTCTTTACTGGCTTTGACTAGGTCAAAAAAAAGTGCCCAGCCTCTGCAGCTACAGGTAACTGTTGTCCTCTGCTCAGCAATATGACCAGCTATTGGCACAGAGCTGTAACAGAGGCTGCTGCTCTGTTTATGGGCAAGATCATTACCATCTTCCACCCAGAATTGCCCACCACAAAATGTCACCTTAAGTTCCTATGGAAGCTTCACATTCCTGGATGAGTTGGAACATATTCTTGGGAAGAAATTCAAACTTCAGTTGATAGTGGTGGATTATATACCTACAACTATTAAAACTCTTACAGTGTTTTGTTTCTCTCACTGGAAAGGCTGGACTTTTCTTCCCCATTATGGTCTTTGTAATATTGTGTGCATTCTTTCAAGGGTACACTGCAAAAATAGTGCCTTGCTTGACTGTCGGCTACATGCTCACAGGTGTCTTGTCTGTCAGTTATTGATGCTATCAAGAAAGCAGCATCCCTTAAAAGGCTTCCAATTGAATTTTAGCTCCAGGCCACATACTTTCTCTCTGCAGGGTATCTTTCACCATCTAATCTCACTGGAACAAGAAGGCTTTAAAACTAGGAAAAAATGAATGAGGAAATCAGTGATACCAATTATACACCAAATGAAGATAAGTCCCTCTGTCTCATTAGCACTGTTTAATTACGCTTGGATTTAAATTCTAAATATAGTTCATACGAATTCACAAGGGCAAGTGTTTGCTTCCACTGTTGTAATCCTCTCCACATCTAATACTTCTGTCTCCTATAAGATCAACAGTTTTAAGGACCTGTCTGCTTGAGTTTCAGATGCTGACACCGCACCCCTTGTAAGTGAAAAATGTTGGTTAAGCAATGGCTTACGTTTGATATTTGCATTGCTGTGAGAGTCCAGAGGGCCCAGCTGACTTTTCAGCTTCCTGTGCCAGGTCTGTGTCAACACGTAGAGGGAGTCCCTGATATGGATTCCTATACTCTTAACAAGGCAGAGGCAGTATATTTTCAATATGCCTGTTGTCACAACCCATCAGGACTGGGCATGATGTTCGTTATAAATTCTCATCAGACTGAACAAAGGCACCAGACCACATGTCAGGAACTCTTATGCCTTCATTGTACAGTTGCCATAACTCCAGCAACCAGCCCCCTGTTTAGACTAAAAAGGTGTTGGCTAACAAGAATTTAAATTCTTACAATTCACTTCCACAAAAGATATTGGCTAACAAGCCCTCAATTTTGTACAGTACACTTCAGTAAGTTCTCAACTCCCACAACAAACTCCTCAAAGGTGCTGACACACAAGCCACAACACACCATTCCATGAAGGTGCTGACTCACAGGCCACAACACACCATTACACGAAGGTGCTGGCTAACAAGCCACAACACACCTCTACAAGGTCCCCACTCCCACAATAAATTCCACTATGGAGTACAGAGTAGAATATGATAGCTGAGCTTTGCCCAAGCAAAACAATGAAAGAAAACAAAGAATATCATCAATCCTTAGGTCCCATATTGGTCCTGCCTCATGGATGATCCAGAGCTCAGACAAAAAATGAGAGTGAAAGAGAAAGAGAGGAAAAAGAGAGAGGAAAGGGATCCTTTTATAGGTGACCTGGTGCACACCTCTTATGTAAACTAGATTTTCTGTGCTGTTTTGTTCATGCATGCCCAGCCATCCCTTCTCCAGGAAGGGAGCTAGGGGAACACTGAGCACGAGTCTCAAAGTGGAGCAGGAAGTTGTCTCAGAACAGCTCTGCCCCCTCTCCACGGGACCCTCTCCTCTGATCACCTTCCCTGTAGCAACGTTCAGGATGTTTGAGACAACACATGCTTAGGTTGGTCCTCTACACTTGTGTGGATGTATTAATGCGTCTATCTATCTATCTATCTATCTATCTTTAAATGCAAACCATCAAAGTTAGCAGGAATTTGAGTCTTATCTGCCCAGTCTTGGTCATGCACTTGGTCATGCACCCAGTCCACTCCTCTTTGGGATTAACTTTAATGTCTTTACCAGTTTACTACTACAAACCTGGTAACAAATATTATTTCTAACTCAGCCCACTTACTACTAGATTTCAGCAGGATTCTAGAAAGCCACCCCAAATCTGTGTCTTTTACCAAGGGGTTCAGCTGAGAAACAGAGGAGACCCACTCCTTTCTCCTGGAGGAAATGCCTCCAGAACCAGTTCTCTGCCCACCAAAAGGAAGCCTACTCTTAGGCCATGTACAGTGCACCTGTCCAAAACAGCAATGAGGATGACTCTTCAGTTTGAGGAAGGTGGGGTTTAAACAAGCATTTCTGCACCAGACAATTCTAAAAGGAAGGAGTGGGGCAGGAAAGAAGCAAACGCCTCTTTCCCCTTCTAAGTCTGATTAAAAATTCAGTGTTTAGAAGCCCCATCTGAAAAGGCAAAGATTTGAAAACATCATCAGCACTTCTAAAAGCACAGTGAGTGCCAACATGCTGCCTAGAATGGTCCATCTTTGCTAATCCATTAACAGTGGTTTTGTTTGACTCAGAAATACTATTAATTTATCTAACCACAAATAAGGACTATTGATTGAGTGAGAACTTTACTGCCCTCAAAACTAAAGTTTCTTTCACTTATGAAGGCATTTTTCACTTGCATGCTGGGTTGGTACATATCTGCCAAGAACAAATGTAATTGCTTAGTCACAGTGTGCAAAGGCATCTGATGCTCAGTGTCGCCTCAGCTTTGGGTGTCCAAAGGATAATGAACATAGACACAGTATCAGATACGAGCCTCAGATGCTTGAATTCATGCAGGACGTAGAGGAACTACACTTTAGTAACCATGAGATATAGGATAATTAGAACACCAGGTTCTTCCTACATTAGTTTAGTCAGGAAATGCTTAAAAAAGATGGTGGGTTTTTGTAACTCCTACTCCCTGGAGATAATTATGCAGAAATGGCACTGAGGGCTTATACTCTGGTAGCATCCAGATCTCTGTGGTGGCTGCTGTGACTGTTATTGTTTCTTGGAATTCTTGGTTCTGTGCAATCCCTCATCAGACAGCGTAGCCCAGCACGGCCCGTGGGCTAGATCTCTCATATGCTAAAAAGGCTTTTCCTTGGTCAAACATTTGTGTGATGGCACAGAAGAAACACTTAAACTAACCAGCTACCTGAGGACCCTATGGAAAATGGTGCTGACTTGCAGAGGGATGTGCTGTTTGTTGTCTGTCAGGTGAGAGATAATCTCTCCTTACCTCTTTGCCCTTCTCTTAACATGACTGATTTTAGTCTATGAATGAAGTTAGCATACCACCCGCAACAGTAAGATTAATAGCTGTTGTGTGAAGGAATGCTCTTTGTTCCAAGCCCTGCCTGAGAAGTTTTCTCCCTGTCAGTCTGAGCAGAGACCCAGAGACAACCCTGAAAGCAGACCCTAATCTCTGGCAGTTTAGAGGGGTGTAATGCAAACATGAAAGAACCTAACTGCTGGATACAACTAATTGCTTTAATGAGAACATGCCCTTGGGGTTTATGACAAATTCCAGTTGCTTTATTGCATTGTGTCTGAATTTCCCCTGTCGTTTCAGTTGGACACAGCAGACTGTTGGATCATGCCTGGAGAAGGAAGTTGTTTGTGAATCTCTGGCAAGATGTCCACACAATGAAAATTTGAGAATACTGGTAGGGTAGCCAGCCAACTGTCCCCAGTAGGAGAGATGCTCCTCCTGAGGGAAAGCCAGTGAGCCAGAGCCCAGCAGTGAGGGTAAGCCTGCCTCTGGGGAAGGACAGGCAGGTAGCAGAGCAGCCTGAGATGAAAGGGAAGACCTGTCCTGCCCCAACCTAAGATGCTGACATTTCTAGAAGTGTCTCACCCCTATGCTCACTGGTGCTCACACCTGCACTTCCCAGCACTGGGCCCTGCACCAGTGTGGCTGCCTGGGACCTCGCGTCAGCTTCTGGTCCCGGCTGAAAGGTAACCCAGCCTAAAACAGGGCCTGCATTTTCACCCAGGCCCACCAGCTGATGAGACCTAGCACGTGGCTAGTGGTCTTTGTTCTGGAGGCAAGGGAGGCTGTGAGTGCAAAGGGCTCAGAGGTGAGCCCTGGGTTTGCTTACACTGACTGAAAAACCCCTATCTCCAGCCACGAATGTTAACCTGAGTGGTGTTAAACCAAGACCAAGAGCACCATGATTCTCCCACCATCTCTGACTTTAGTCCACTAGCCATAGAATCATAGAATCATACGGGTTGGAAGGGACCTCTGAGATCATCAAGTCCAACCCTTGATCCACTACCACCACAGTTACTAGACTATGGCACTAAGTGCCACATCCAGTTTCTTCTTAAATACCTCCAGGGACGGAGAATCCACCACTTCCCTGGGCAGCCCATTCCAATGTCTGATTACCCTCTCTGTAAAGAATGTCTTCCTAACATCCAATCTAAACCTCCCCTGGCAGAGCTTAAGACCATGCTCTCTTGTCTTACTACTGGTTGCCTGGGAGAAGAGACCAACCCCCACCTGGCTACAACCTCCTTTCAGGGAGTTGTAGAGAGCGATGAGGTCTCCCAAGCCTCCTCTCAAACCAAGACACTTTGTTACACGCTGTTCCTACCCTGTTTTACATAAGTTATAAGAGAAACATGTTTCTCTTAGCATTTGTTGAGTCAATAGCCAAGTACAGCCCAATGCTACCAAATTCCAATTCCCCATGCCAATTTCTAGGAAAATTAGTGTCATTAGTATTTAAATCCTCTGCCTGCTGAAGACAGAGGAGCCTTCATCCAACATCCCAAAGGGATGAGCAGTCTTGCTGCTGCTCTGATACTGCCATGGCCACACTCTGTGTCATGCCAGTGGTGAGGTGCAGACAGGTAAAGCAGATGTTTAGCCGTGTCAGTAGAGCACCTTGCTTTGCCATCTAGTGGGCACTGGGAAACCGGGTGCCTCCTGCCCTGGGCTGCTGGCAGCATGTCTGATGCAGATCTCCAGTGGCAAGCTGAGTTTTGATATACCTCCCTGATTTAAGTCAGAGGCTAATTTATAAGCACCAAAGTTGTGATGATTCAGGCACCACTACTTTTCCCCTTGTGCCCTGGGTTTGGTTTCTGTATGTCCAAATATGAAACACAATGTGAAACTTTGCACTGGGGGGATAGAAGGTGAATTGCTCTAACAGCCAGAGGCAGAGTGGCTGAGTCTGAAAGTGTTCTGGACATGATGCAAGCTATCTAAATGAACACAGCTAAAGTGTCATTTCAGTCACACCATCTGTCTGGAGCCTTGCCCACCTGACTCCTGGTTGCTTTTCCCCATTTTCAAATAGGAATGGCTCATATTGGCTTTTCTCCATGATCTCAGTGCCCCATCTGTGTTGCTTCTTAGCACAAAACTAGAAAAATCCTTTGCAACCTAAGTAATGCTTTGCAAAACCAGAAAGGAGAAAAACATGACCTGCCTCACTCAAAAAAAAAAAAAAAAAAAAAGAGGCCTTCACATTGCTGCCTGATGTTAACAGAGCACTTCAAAGCATGCCCCAAAATAGAAAAGCTATCTCAATGTAATTCATCTGAATTCTTCTCAGTGGTCTCTAAAATAAGGAAAAAATCCACAATATTTTTGCCATTAGGACCATGTTTTGTTTAATGTACTAATTACATGTTAAGATATTTATTTTACCAATATATTAAAGGATTAATATAAGTAGAAAAGGATGAGGGTCATCAAAAACACAGGAACTCTGACAGATGATAAAGGATGACAAAGGAGTAATTCTATTTTATCTGTACAAGTTTTGTTAATTGGGTGATAGGACAATAACCTTTATGATATGCTAATTTGTTAGATTGGAACAGGTTTGGGCTCAATCATCTGTCACTGTCTTGACATCTGACACCTCTAAGAAGACAATTAATGAGATCAGCTCAGCACCTGATACATCCTTATGTAACTCTGTAAGCAACATGAGGATTGTGTGGTCTCATATAAATGTATGTGAATTGACATTTAGCAATGGAACAAGATGCTCCAAATTCACTCTGGGCAAGAGCTCCTGTGTAGTTTGCCAACTAACATGTTACTTACCTGGCTTTGCAAGAGAAGGACATGCAGGGGAGGTATTCCAGTGCTCAAATCAGTGATGAGAGCTCTGCCAGCTGCCAACGAGCCACAGCTGCAAGCCTGAAACAAACCATTTGTGCAGTGGTTAGGGTGATTATTTCTGTCATGAAGAAAGTTTTACATTATGCAAATGTACAAAGCTGTGCAGTAACTCTTCATGTGGCTGTTTAGAGGGACAAATCCAGAAGAATGAAAGAAGCTGCATCATCTCACTCAGTCAGCCCCATGTAATGCAACCATTTGGCAGGTCCTGTTCCTCTGCCATGCTCAGCCCAAGGGCAGAGGATGTAGATAGCAGAATTTTGGGAGCATGGGGGATGCTTTAGTTCTTTGAGTCCTTTAAATCCTTGCTAGTTCCATTGGTTTTGGTGAAAACTGCTGTTCTACCAATGAAGGCAAGTGAAGATCTACTGGATCTGCTCATACCTGCGCAAAGCGATGCAGTTCTTGGTGCTCTGTCCTGCAAAGCTTTCATCAGTGCTAATGGGGAATCAGTTTCCTTTTCTAGCTTTCCTTCCAGGCCTGCTAAAGTCATGAATGTCCCAAAAAGTTAAGCCACAAAACACAAGAAACCATCTTTCATGTCTTTGCTTGCATTTTGAGAACCCTTTTCTGTAAGCATTAATAGGATAGAGCTCATGCTGCAGAAACATTCCTGTGTATTCAAATGGTGTTTCTCAAGGCACTGCACACATCACCCCACTATGACACTGATTCTTCCAGGAATTTTGCTATCTATCCAATTGTTAAGTACTGCACATTTTAGGAATGCATTTTCCATGCATCACGTACCATGGCTGCATGGTGACATCCTGGGGCACTCCTGGGCACGGTACCAGCCTAGCTGTCCTAGAAGCTGCAGGGTTAGACTCTTTGCACCAATCTGTGGTCACGAAGACATGAAACTGTTGGATTATTCATAATTTCTCTGAAAACATTTGCAGTCTTACCTTTCCTACAAACACAACACAGTCCTCAACTCTGCAGTCCATGGCTGCCTGCAGCTCGGTGTGTTCCAGGCTTCAGGAAGGTTATTCACACCCCAAAGTCCATGGCAGGATCACGCTAGGATGTGGCAGTGCCCTGGGGCCTGTGATGTGGTGGCAGAGAGACACGCTGGGCGGGCTGGCACACAGAGTGTGGGACTGTGCACAGGAAACACAGTCAGTCCATGCTGCCTGGCACCCCTTTCCAATGAAACCAGAGTCCTCCCTCTGACTGTAGCTGGCATGTAGAAAAAAGTATTTTTAAACAACAATTGCGAGTCTGAAGTGTTTTAGACACTATCAGGACACTCTCTAACCACAGTGCCTCCAAATTTTGAGGCTGTCCATCCTGACACTCTGCCCAGGCCTTCTCCCCATCCCCTAGGCCAGGCTCTCATCGACCTTCCCAGTGCAATGTCCCACTTCCAGAGAACAGCAACAAGTCCTCAGGGCTTTTTGAAGAGAAATAAATGACCCAAAGATATTTCTCACCTCCTGGGAGGCTCCTTCCCTCACTGTCCCACTCAGCCACACAGCACAGCAGCAGGGGCGGTGCTGCACCTGCCCAGCTTGGGCCCAGTGGTGCTGTGGGCTCTTCTGCCCCAACAGCAGCAGCTCCAGCCCTGGGAAAGCTGAAATCCAGAGCAAGGCTGAAGCAGCAGCGCTGTTGGGGATCTATATCCCAGGCTGGATGTGTCATGTCCCGCCCCGCTTGGCCGCGAGAGCTATGGGATAGGGAAGAGAGACCCAGCCAGGCTGCTAGCCCCCCTTTTTGCCTTCAGAGAAAAATGCCTGGTTTTCTCACGTTTGGGAAGACATCAGAGCTGGAGCAGGAACACTCAGGTTGCTTCAAATTCCAGGACATGCTTTCCTTTCCAGGGTTGCTGATTTTAAAAAACATGTCATCACCTGCTTGGGCTGCCACAGGGGTCCCAGTGGCACAGAGCTCCACGGGGCCAGGCATGGTCAGCAGTGTCTGGGCAAGCACACAGCTGCCATGATGCTCTTCCCAAATAATTGTGAGCACTAAAAGCATTTTTCAGAAAATTAAAATATTAACCACCCTCTATCAACTGGTGTAGACCAGGTGAATAGTGCTCCACAGTGAAATCTGAACAAATTCAGTGCTAATATTAGTAAAGTAAAATAGTGCCAAAACATGCTTGCTTTCCAGGAACAAGTCAACCAATATTAACCCTGGTTGCAAGGACTTGTAGCACTACAATCAGTTAAAAGTACAGAACTTCTCTTAGAGTCACCTGTTTCATATGTAAAAGGGTTTTTCTTAATTATACAGTAATGTAATATTTTACAATCTTCCCGTAAATGCAGACATTTAAAGTATTCATCAATTTAAAGGAAGCTTTTTACTTCCAAGATTCATTAAAAACTGCGTGATGAAGTTTAACTTCGTTTTATCTACCTGCTGTTAAATCAGGAAAAAGCTTAAGAAACCTAGTGATGGGTGATACAGAGTGAAGTTAGTAAAATGGGCATAAAATACAGACTGATCAGCTGATACATGAATTACCTAGAAGGGAACCAGAACTCCTCCAGTAACTCAGGCTCCTGGACTCAGTCTCAAGGGTACTTCTATCCCAAGCACAAATCGCTGAATGGCAGTCACCAAAAACACCAACTCAGACATCTTCCTGTGACCACAAAATGGCTTCATGTGGGGATACAAAATTTTCATTAACAGTACTGCAAGATGTTAAAACAAACACAACTGTGTGTATTGGGAGGTAAAACCTCACAACTTTGATTCAAAAGAGGAGATGGTGACTGTCTTTTTATCTGCATGAAGCTTCTTGTAAAATGAGTGTTCAGGTTTCAGAAACATGTATTTGTAAAGCTGAAGCAAATGCCATGTACTTAGCCACAACAGCCTATTCCCAGACCCTAACCACAGGAAAAGCAAGTCTGTATGTAAACCTTCTTAGTTTTAGGTAGCTGTAAAATTCTCAGTTACTTAAGTAGTTCTTTAAGATACATTGCCTAACTTACCTTTACTAAGGGTAACCATACCACATTCCAGGGAAATAAACAGTTACACAATTGTACATATTTTCCTTAGGCAAAACAGTTATTTAACTTCTGTTAGTGACGCACAGAATAAGATGGAATGAAATCTAATGTGAGCTTACAGTTATAAGCATATTCTCTTCACACTCTGCACTCTGTCTCGTGCTGTAGAGAGTGAAAAGGATGCAGTCCCAGTTCTCTATTTGAGTCTAATTTTCTAGTAATTCTATAAACTAACTTTATTCCACAGCTCAAGAATTAAAGAAGGATCACTAATATACTTAAGAGTTGTTTCTGTAAGATCTATTCAGTGAAATGTAGTTTCATTACAACAGATGTTTTACGTTTCATGGAATCCTCCCCTTTCACCTCCAATGTTACTTAAATTAATTATTGTATTATTGGCCTTTTGTTTGTAATTACAAAGAGTGTGCTTTAAATAATTTAGTGTAGCTCAGTGATATAGTTTTGTGATTTGCCCTCTGATGAAATGTAAAAACACACCATGAAAACTTTGAAATTTCAACTGCCATTGTTTATTACTGTTTTGGCTACATTCTCTACAATTTCAGCAGCATCTTAGAGACAGTTAACGTTTCTTTATATACAATGAAAACAAAATGGCTTGCAACATCAGAAACAAGAGCAACAGTTTAACTGTACAATACTAAATGAAAACCTGTGGTAATACAGTCTCCTCTTCCTGTAACATGGACAAAATTACATATAGGTAATTCAGCATCAAGAATGGGATAGTAAAAAGAATAGTGAACAGGAGAGAGATACACTGTTCTGAAAAATAAGTTTCTACCATACAAGGCAGTTAGAAAATGTTTCACATTTTAAAATATCTGTACAAGCCACAAGAAACATTTCCTTGTTGATAGGAACTTCCAGAAATAGAGAATAACCATGAGCAACTTCTACATCTAGTATCAATGCGCTCTGCAGGTTGAGAACGCAATAAACTGACTTAAAGAACTGTACTGTATTTTGCCAACACAGATCTGTTTTACATGCCTTGATTGTTAACAGATTGCCTGCTCTCAATCTCTCTGACACGTACAGTTGACTTGCACCTTAAGGAGGTCATTTGATTCTTTTGTAAAAGTAAAAGCAACATCATTTAGCAGCAATTAAAAGCGCCTTGAGGGAGACTTAAAAAAAATACAATATCCAATTAGAAAAAGCCATACTTTAAACATTTGTACAGGAATAAGTTGCTGAAATTTAACTGAAAATGTGACATCTGTACAACAATTTACAATAGAGCTAGAAGGGAATTTATCATTATTCCTGCATAGAACATTATACATGACCTGTTTCCATTTGGTTTCATACTGTTGCTTGCTTTTATTAGAAGCCTGGAAGGTTTCACAAGTTTTGATACCACAGCAAGTGTAGTATTTTTAGAAAACCGAATGGATTTCAAAATTAGCAATCTATTTGAGAAGTAAGTACCAGGAATTTCTTATCACCCTTCCAATCCAAATTCAGTGAAACACCACCACATTTTTGGAGGTACAAGCCTGAGTTGCCAAATAAAATACTCCACTTTCATCTGAGAAATCTGATACAGAACGTCTTTCACCGTCTCACACTCCTTACTTTGGTTTCAAAAGATCAACGTCTTGGAAAGATGGCAGTTCATTTAGTTTATAACCAGGCACGAAATTTTTCCTGTGTTTTCAAATTTGCTCACTACCCTTTTTGATTTAAATAATGAAAAACTACCCTTCATGTTAGAACTTTCCAGTATCCACCAAATGTATTTTAAGTATTAAAAAGATTATTTACAATGTTCCCCAGAAAAAAAACTAAAAACCTCTTCTTCAGTCTTAAACACAGTATACCTGTTAGTTTGTAACAGGAAGTGTCATCCTTCAATGTTTAACGGTGTTTCTGAGAAGGGTACATTTATTCACAGTCCATGATCCATTCCAATCATACAAATGACACTACGTAGGAGGACTTCAGTCTGAAAACACAGTTATCAAACTTGTCCTGTGTAAAACACTCAAATGCTTTCAAGCTCAAGTCTGCGTCAGGAAACTACACAAAGGTATCATCCCATTCCTCGGCTGGAGGAACTTCAGTATGAAATAATGCTTGAAGTAGGTGGTGTAGGGGATGCTGCTAGCCCAGTCATGTGCAAGTTTCCTGAAGAATTTGATCTCCTCATATGAGGGAGAAGATAAGGATCATTAGCCAGCTGGTGGACATCAAATCTATCCTCTTTTCGGTATGCTAAACAGCGTCTGATAAAGGCCTAGAAAAGAAATGTAAAAAGTTACACCATTCCAAATACTTACCTCTACTTTCAGGCAAATATGCAAGTCCTTCTGGATAAACTAGTTTTTAAACAAATTCTTGTTATTAAGTAATTCAGTTCAAATGACATTTTACTGCTAAGCCAAATGAAAAAACAGAACATCATGGCAGAAAGAAAAGATCAGTAAATTAATTGGCTTCAAATAATCACACTTCAAATACGAATTTCCATGTTTAGGAACTACATTTACAAGTAAACGTGCACCTCACCCAATTAGAATTTTGCATGTGTTATGCCTGAACAGCCTAGTAAAAACCAGGAGCAAGTGTCAGAGGAATGAAAAAGTAGACCTTTATACTTTCTCTTATGAGCTTCTAAAGCTATTGAGCTGAGTGGTGAAATGTAGAGAGATTATGCAGGGACAGAATTTCAGCACTTTAGTTGACTTTTGAAAACACAGGCATTTCCACGTGTGCCATAATGGAGTATAGCAAAACTGAAGAATATTTAAGAAACCACTACCTTGCTGAAACTCAAGGAAAAACTCAATCCCACGTGCTTAGAATTACCTAATCAATTGAAAAACTCTGTAGCTAACTTCAGGATGGTTCCTGAGTCACTCTGTTATCTTATGTTTAGGTCCATACAGTGTATGCCAATCATTCTGTGATGAAAGTTTCTGTCAAGTCTTATGTCTAGCATACACAGAACATTTGGTCTCCTGAGAGCTTGGGCTTCAACATTTAATGATAGAAAATCCTTATTATTGCTACAGAACTGATTAGCACATTATTACTTAATTTAGAACTTAATTTAAAAGAATTACATATCTCTTCTTTGATAAATCTGTTCAGCTGTTTGTTCTTTGCTCCAATTAAAAACTGGAGATTAAAGGAAAAAAGAAGTGATACAAGTTCCAAAGAATCCTGCTAGAATTTCATTTACATATCCAGCATGAAAAAGGTACAAAACAAAAATCGTGCACATCTGCTAATATATATTCACATGTTCTGGAACATTGCAGATTTTAAGCGAATTCTTCACAATAAATCCTTCATAACAAATGAACTGTTAACACTTATTTGCAAGATCCACAGAGTAACAGTTTGTGTCTAAAATGTTTTTAAAATACTTAATGATTTTGTGGCATTGTAGACACACTAATGCTAAGCAAAGAAGACCACTGCACAAAACAGAAAAAAGTGAGGAGGATCAAAGGACAGTTACAGTCTGAAAACTGAGTCCTTTCAGGTTCCATATTTATTTCATCTCCATGTTTTCCAAATCAGAATTTCAGTTTACAAGCTGTTCTTTTCCAGCAGCCAGGTCTATAAATCTAAAAACAATTTGGATTCTACACAGTCATCATAAATGGCCTGCATTTACAAGTTAGTCTGAAATTGTTTTATAGCATTTCCAGAGAATAATTTCTCCCTCTCTCTCTTAAAGCTATTATGACAATGTTAATATGAGACAAGAAGACTAGAAGTTTATTTCAGTCTTTCTAACAAACAGAGCATGAAATACACAGAGAATGCAAAAAGTTGCCAGTTCTCCATGTTGAACTGTCTACTCTTTCCTGACATCCTCTATATAAAAACTATTACTGACAAAGAAATGCAAAATTAAAAGACAGGGATATAAACTGCTAACATGTAATATTATCAATTACATGATGCAAATCTGTCAACTGCAACTGAGGGAAATAGGTTTTGCAAACAGGGGTGAAAAAACAAAAAAAGGAAACAAAAACCTCAACCAAAAATAAAAACCCAGTATACTAACTGCAATTCTTCAACCAATTTTTCATAACCTTAACTGCAACTCTCTCACTAACACAACTTTTAGAAAATATAACCAAGAGAAATATACCACAACTTGTAACAGCAGGTTTATGTACCCAAAAGACTTATTTTCTTGGGAAGTTACAGCCTCTAGTAATAGGTTTTCTTTCATTTTAATCTTCAGAAGCTGAATCTTAACATTCCTTATTTTTTTGCAGCTTGTGTCCCAAATCTAAGTATGTTTAATTAGTTGCTGAAACTTGAATAGGCATTTGACTATCTTGGCTTCTTTTTTTTTTTTTCCGAAGAGCACATCTACTGCATTTGGCCATGAATATATCATTCAAAAATAGGCAGAGTTTTTACAAACAAGTAATGCATAGATAACATTTTCATCCACGCTCACAGAATCGGATTTGTGTTATGGATGCTCACAGCAGTATTCATTTGGTAAAACCACTTTAATCTGTTTCTGAATAGCTAGTCTGTGTAGAGGAGTTTGATACTACTAAGAAAATAAAAGGCCACACTGCCATCTACACCTTTGTGGCAGATAAACTAGCGTGGCAGCTTTATTTCCTGAATCAATATCACAATACCTTCTAGATTCTTAAGATTAAGAATTCATGTTTCCAAACTCGGCTTTGAGTTAATACACATATACTATGACCTTTCAATGGGAAGAGTGTTAGCAGTCATATGTTCCAGGTACTCAGCAGTCAAATAGTTCTTCAAGCCAATAAGGCTGCAGAGAATAACATTCACTATTTTCAGAAAGAGCTTGTTACTATCAGGAGAAGTATTTCACAAGAACTTCTACTGATACAGCCTGAATGAGACATATGAGGTCCTCTGGGAAAAAGCAAAGCAGACAATTTTTGAGGTGGCCTACTTTAAAACCACTTGCATATTTTTGGAATACATATATAGCCTTGCTTTGAAGTACATGATTTTGAGAAGTCCCAGAATAAGCCTGCTTAAATAAAAATATCAAAATACTAGTTCTCTGTTATGTTTTTCTACATGTTTAGTTACTATGTCCCACAAAATTCTTGGGTTAACAGCAATTTTACAACTGAATCCTTTAAGATGAACATTTTACTCATAGATGATATTAAAAGTTACCTTGGCTTCATTGCTTACAACAGGTTTGACAGGGAATTGAACTTCTGTGGCTTTTAATATTGTATTTTCTTGTAAAATATCTTGCTGTGATTGATTGTGGCCAAATGGCTGAAAAATAAGCACACGATTTTCTTCATGAGAATTATGCAACTACTTTGATTTCGTAAGTATTTATGTATAATACGTGTTAATACAAACTAACAATTCTGGAAATAAAAAAGTTGCAGGCAAGACTTTCTAGCTTCTTGTAATACCAACGCACACTGCCAAAAAGTAACACAAGTAATTTTCCATGGAAATTCATGTCTTTATGACTGTAATTCACAATCTACTGAAAACAGGCATTTACACTAAAACTCTTCAGATTTTCAAACATTTTCCTTACCTTTCTACCATAAAGGCATTGGAAAAAGATTACTCCAACTGACCATACATCAACCTTATTAGAAATCTTTGGTGGCTCTTTGCCAACTACAAAACACTCTGGAGGCAAGTACCTGGAAAAGAAAACATGCACCTCAGTGTCTTTAAGTATGGAACGCATTCAGTTATCAAACTGTACAAACACCTCAGGTACACATCTCCGATCTTCTGACAGCTCTACAGTTGCCTTATGATCCGCATTCCAACACCTTGCACACCCATCAAAACTGACATTACAGCTTTTGTACGGTCAGTCAAACACAGGGGCCCTTTCACACAAGCACAAATACAAGCATTTTTTACCTAAATCGCCAACTATCACTTTGTTTTTAATCGGCACCCCAGTTTAAATATGAACTTTCTCAATCTATCAAAGCAAGGAAAGATGAGGGCCAAACAGGGCATTTTACAGCAAGGCCTGGTTAGGAATCAAAGATAATGCAGATATGGCTTAAAGAGTCTTTACCTAAGTTTTCAGTAAAAATGATGACGTTACCCAGAGCGGTATATGACAGACAAAGGTGACTGCTATTTCCAGCCCTATGACCTGTAGGAGTACTTAGAGAACTGAAAGCTGAGGAAGTTCCTGTGCCAATCCTGAATTAGAAAAGAACTGAGGAGGCAGAACTTCCTTTAAAAAGCAAACAAAACCTTCCAAATGTATCAATTTAAGTGAAGTATTATTGACTGTAATACGTAAAATTGAAAAAGGCATAAAAACTATTAGAGCAAGTCAGACCAGGCATTCTTTCATCAATGACATGAAAGACTTAAACCAGAAATTCTGAAGAAATATTTGTAGAAACGGAAATAAGAAGAAAAAGGAGTTAAGAATGCAAAAAGTTTCAACAGCATCAAACACTCTCTTCTGGAATACTTGTCTACAATTCTGATGACAAAATTCAAGAAAAGTGAGCTTAAAGTGATACAAGTGCAAAGAAGGTTACCAAAATGATTTGAAGAATGGAGAGCCTACAGTTCGGGGGGAAAAAATGAAGGCTATAAAAACACCAAGGAGCAAGCACTGGGAAGGGAAACAACCTACTTGTGGGAGGACAGTGTTGGCACAGGAACAAACAAGTATAAACTGGCCACAAATAAACACGGTCTCTAAATTAGAGGATTAGGTTTCTAATGATCAGAGAACTGAGGTTACAGAAGACACTTCAAATCAGATTACTGGGGACAAAACACTAACTAAATTTAATACAAAGGTCTGTAAGTTTACAAAAGAGATTATGTGACCTAACTGCCTGGAAAGGCAGGAAACTAGACCCAGTGAGTGAAGAAATCCCTTCCAGGTCTATGTTGCTGATAGTTTGTACAACGTACTCTGAACAGACTCGTTCCCCGTCTCAAACTCACTCCAAGTATTTCCCTCCTCAGTGATGATTTTGGTCTCAGAGAAAGCATGAATTAGAAATGCAGAGATTTGTCGTGAACCTACAATGGTCACAGATCTTTTTTTACTCTTAGTTTACAGGACCTCTAGTGCCTGTGGCATCCTAGATTCAAATCCAAAGGCCAGTATTTTTTTACATACTTTCCTGTAATAAAATATTTAAAGTGGTGCTTAAATAGGTAAAACACAAAAAAGAGTAGCAGAAGACTAACACTTCTAAAGTGCTTTAACTTTTCGCAGCATGTGCACAGTGGCATTTGTGGAAGAGTATGTGTTTTCTTTTCTCAAAAAATCTGAAGAGAAGGGCAAAAACTTGATTACGTGCAACTTCTGAATATGGGAAAAGTTGCAAAGCAAATGGGATCGACACTGGCTTCTCTGTTCAGTTAGGTTTCAGCTCCTGACTGATCTTACTACAGGCACAATGACAAGAGAAAGTGCAAATGAACTGACAAGTAACCTGGCCAATACAGGCTTTCTAATTCACCCACCCTGACACAGCCACCATGCACCCAGGCTCAAAGGGCTACTGTGCCATGAAGAAACTGCATCTTCAGAGAGCAAATTCTAAAAACAGATTTTCTGTAAGCAACGAAATGCCTATTGTCATTCCTCTTCTTGGGCAGCTCTAAAACTTCAGTGTTTTGGACAAGCACAAAAATGCACACAGAAAACAAATCACAGCTGCTGAGCTGTCATTAACCTTTAGGATGGAAGAGTGAATACTCTTTTGTCCTAAGGGCATTACCTGTCGGTAATCCCTGGTCTACGATTTCCAAGTACTAAGCACCCACACTTAATCATCATAACTCTGTCAAACATCTTCAACCACCAGCAGCCAAAGATTAAACACCTGCCTCTTTAGAGGAAACCATGTTTCTAAATCATAGTGATCATCTCCACGCTTATATATACACACAGACACACCACACACACACACACATATATAAAATTAACAACGCACACTCACACTCTCTTAGTTATTATGTTACTCTTCTAACATTTGGGAATATCAACATGCACAGTACTGCACAAAACCCTCTCTTTGTCATCCATCTTAATATTTTTAGTCCTAATTCTCTCACCAAATTTGCTTTATAAGAAAGCATTTACAAAATCTGAGCCATGACCCAAAGTCTAAAGAGTAAAATCAAACCAGGCCTCACCAGTAAGTTCCCGCTCCCTGTGAAGTTAAATCCATTCCATCCACCCCGTAGCTATCATCATCCATTATTTTGGACAGGCCAAAATCAGTAATTTTTATTTCTCCACATGCTGTTCCATCTACAAGAAGGATATTACCTATTCAAGGGGGAAAAAACAAGAAAAATTACCTCAATGCTTTATTTTCAAAACCAGGTTCAATTTTTAAGAACATCTAACTTCATGAGGGGTGATAACTTTCTATCATCTTTATATTCTCAAGTCTAGAGTAACTTGACTATAAAATGTTTCAGTGCAGTTTCAAGAACTCTCTAGGTTATCATGATCTGAAATGGCACTCTCAGCTGGGAGCTGGCTGGTCAGCAAAGAAACACCAAAACGTAGCGAGGAGACACCAAAATGCAGCATTATACCAGTTACAATTTTCATTCTTTTTCTGCCCGAACAAATCCTACACTACTCATTTCAGGGCTTGCATATGCCACAAAACTGTAGCAAGAAATTGCTGTGATACTAAGAATCTTACTCCATGTTTTAAAGTTGTACAATAATTTATTGACATAAATGTTATTTGATGAGACTAAGAATACATTCTGTACAATTCCATAAGACAAGAGAAGCCTGTATGAACAATGTATTACACAGCACTAATCAAACAGCCTGGCACTAA
The DNA here is from genome assembly GCA_013396775.1 of Cephalopterus ornatus. Lineage (NCBI taxonomy): Eukaryota > Metazoa > Chordata > Aves > Passeriformes > Cotingidae > Cephalopterus > Cephalopterus ornatus. The sequence goes on along the minus strand of VZRE01005141.1, from coordinate 1,130,529 downwards.
GAGTTACTTTACAAACCCCACACTTGGAAGTGTAGCAGACTAAAGCATACGAAGAATACAAGCATCATTCATTCAAGGTGGTAAAACAAAGGCTGCGGAATCAAGACAGAGTACATAGTTTCTAACAATGTTTATTATTCATTGTAAAGAAAACCTTCTGTAAAGTCCTCTTTTGGAGTGCTTATGCTGGGATGCCGAAAGTGATTGATTACCTATTTCAATCCTTCAAAAGTTAAGAAAAACATATGGGAAAAATTATTTACATATCAGCATTCCACAATTACCAGATAGAGTTGAGCCAGCTAATGATCTTATCTGTTTATACTGCTAACTACCAAGGCATGTATCTCTTAGCTATACGATTTTTTCCTAAAAATTCAAATCAAAATAATGCAAAATAGAAAAGTTATAACAATCATTTTCCACAGAAAAGGCAGTTTGACAATGAAACAAGAAAGAAAAATACACACTTTTCTCAGTTGTTTACAATAACACTTACACACAGAACATAATTTTGGTTTTTTTGAGGCAGGAATTACAAACAAAATAAGGGGAAAAAAAATTACATTTTCTATCGTAACATTTCTCACCTGGTTTAAGATCATAGTGTATAATAGGGGGCTTGATCTCATTGAGATACCGTAGTGCATTTACTATTTGCATTACAATGGACCTAGCTTCTTTCTCTGACATCAACTTATGTTGCTTGAGATAGAAATCCAAGTCATTGCCTTCACAGTATTCTAACACCGTGCAAAACCTGGAGCAGAATTCAGAGAGACAAAATTAAATAACATATCACACTGCATAATCAGAAACAGACATGACAACCTAGTTTCATACTGGCAAGTTTAAGAATGGCTGCCTGAATTTTAAACTCTATGAATTAAATTGTTCATAGAACATGGTGTAACTATTAGTTTATGAAAACTGACATAAATCAGAACATTCATACCTACTAAAAGAGCAAATGCATCCATATTGGTGAGAGCTTAAGTTAAAAAAAAAACCCAAATCTTTATTTTTAGTAGACACATTTCTCAAAAGAAAACCACATTAACTATCCATGAGGATGTGACACATTTCATGCGAAGAGGTGCAAGCCAGTCACCAGGGGCTATACTTAGGCCAGTAATGCTCGTGATGTCATTTAGTCTTGGAACTTGTCTAAGATATGGCAGCCTTTCGAAGCTGCCCTGCAGCAGCTCTTGCTCTGCCCAAAACCACTACAGCACCGTGTGTTCCTTGCACCCTAAAATCCTCGCTAAGTTTGACTTACGTATCTGTATCCAGGGAGAAGTAGTCATACAGTTTAACTATTCGGGGGTGATCCAGTTCTTTGTGTATTCTGTACTCTCTGCAGGCATGTCTAAAAGAAGATGGATACATTAACCTTCCACAATCAATAAAATGCTATTAAGCTTAACATATGAAGCGTAAGTCATTAATATTTACTTGTGGTAGTTTTCTTTCTTTTCATCCCTCCAGCTTTTGTTAAGCTGGTGAATCTTCACAGCAGCATATCTTTGTTCATAAAGATCAAAAGCCTAAAAAAGAAACACACAATTATGGGAAAGTTATAACCAAAGGTGATAAAAACAACACCCAATAAAGAGAGAGAAAAAACTGGCATGTAATTCACGAGTCTATTGACAAGTCTGTTGTAATGTCACCCACCACTCCACAGGTTAATCGAAGTTTGCTCAACCAGTGTTTTAAGAGTACACCATATTACAATCCTACTTACTTAAATCCCTTTCCATCCCCTGAAAACTAAATGTACATGATTCAAACACCAGATTTATCAGGCTCAACAAACTCTACCTTGTATACTTCACTGAAGCCACCTCGGCCAAGTAAATGGAGTAACAAATATCGTTCATTCAACGTGGGGTGATCTTTAAATCTTGAAAGAAAAAGAAATTTGTTTAATTCTATTTCAGGTACATAAAGAGAATCCACAACATAAATCTTTTAGTATTACTTATCAAATGGAGTTTTTTTCTTACAAGCCACATATAATATGCTGAGCAACATTACACCACGTAAAACCCTATGGTACAACTATACAACATGATGAATTTCAGTACCTTTTGACTATTTAGTGTACAAATGCTATCACAACACTGCCACAAAAACAGTCAATTCTGGCAATCTTTTTTTCATTTTTCTCTAATTTTTTCAGGATAGGAAAAACATGCTTAAATTTAAACATGTGATACAAGGGGTCTCTGTTGTGCCAATTTTTAGAAAAGCCTCACACTTCACCCTTCTAGAACAGACAAGAAGGATATTCTTCCAATTTCACACAAAACATGACCAGACCTGTTCCTCTCTCTTTTTCACAAAATAGATTTTATACAACACTAAGAAGTTAAAAGAAATCAGAAGCAGCAATATGGAGAAAACACACCAAAGGACTGAATATCTGCTCACACCCTAAGCAAAAGCAAAAAAACCCCACTCCTTCCAAACACAAAATGATGCTGCAGGACACAGAAAAAGGACCATACTCTCTTTCCCAAAATATGCAGAAGACAAAATACATCCTCCCATCAATCAGGGGGAAGAGAGGTGAATACTCATCACATTTTTAGTACAAAAATGAGACAACTATACTCATGAATCTAGGGCAAACTGCCAGTTATATTCCATAGAAAACTTCAAGAAAGGGTTTAGGGTTAGTCCGCCAATAGGTCATCCCATCCTTCCATATATCCTACAGTTTTGGAGGTATGGTCACAGGTAGTTAAATATTTGAGGCATGACACATTCTTGCTTACTACGCCCCTTTTAGACATAAAGCTTTCCTTTTCATTCACTATGAAGATACATATTTCAATGCTAAATATTTTTTCAAAAACCCATAAACAGTTACTAACACATACAATGTAGAAAAGATAACATATTTTGAGGTAGCAGCATTAGGCAATTGATGTCATGTGACCAGTAGTCCAATTCTTTAAAACCACACTCAACAAATTTAGATTCGTATTTTCTTGGTCCTTCTACTACACATGTGCCTCTAGTAGGGCCAATCTTGTGAACTTTACCACTTTCCCTCTCCACTGCTGCTTTTGTTACTCTGTGTGGCTCTCCATGATGAAGAACCTGCACCCCAACATCACATGGGCTCCAAACCCAGACAAGGAAGCCCTAACCTGCACTCTCAACTTGTCCTGTTATCCCAGTGCAGCTGCAGCCATACAGGTTTACCCATACGTAGACGGATTTGTTGCTGGAACAAGAAAACAGGCTTAGCTTTACACCTCAGCTGGAAGCTGCAAACTCAGCAGGATTTGAGCCAGAACCCACCAGCTGCTTTGCCTCAGAACCCTCTCCCTTACCCAACAGCCAGATTGCCAAGACATGTCAGGAAAGACAGCAGGGGCAACAGACCTAAATTACTTCTCCATTGCTTCTCTCTTCTGTAGGATGACTGGAAACTGTGGCTTGGCCACTTGGTAAATACTTGTCTAAACTCCCACAAAAACATGAAAACACAGTTTAAAGCTTTTTGTTCTGGACCATAAAATGTGTCAACATTGACTACAGACAGTGAGCAGTGAAACTGCAGTATCCTGCTTGTCCATCTCCTGTAACTGTTTTCAACTGCGACTGTAATTTGGACATTCTTTCCCCCACACAGACAATATTGACACAGTCAAAGCCTGTAATTTTTCTGTGTCATTTATTACTTACTGTTGAAGAATCCTTTTTAAAAAAAAAATCCCTTCTTCTAATGTAAACACTGATGATTAAAAAAAAGTTGTCTTTTAACCTGCTTATTTACTTGTTGTATGACACATATCTTAAAAAGAAAATATTCTGCCATCAATGTGTAAGCATCAACACCCATGACTTTTCATACCCAAAACACAACACTAGTTTTAGCACTAAAGCCACACAGTAATAAAAAATTTCTGTATTACTGCAGGGAAGGTATGGGGACCATTAGAACAGTTAAGCAAAATTTCACATCTAGTTCTTTTAGTGTATACATAATTCTATTGCGTATAAAAAGTAAAAAATAAAATAAAATCCAGAAGGCCTAAGGCTACTGTTTCATTTACATTTCCTAGTGTAGAAAGCAAGAAGTACAATTCCATCATGCCCTTCCCCCTGGCTCATTCCACCCTTGCACTGCCCTCTCTCCCCATGGCAGCATAAACATTTTTGCAACTGGGGCAGAGAACTAGACCAGGCAACTGCTCCAGGGTTAAAATTAATTCAGAAGAATATTGACCACAGGAGCTGGTTTTAACTTGGATCTATTTCCAGTATCTGTTCAGTAAAGAAATGCCATTGCAAGCACAGAAACAGGGCTAAGTAGGCAGGGAGAGGCAGAACCAGTTCCTTTTAAGCAACAGTGCCAGCTGAAAGTGCTGGTAAAAATGAAGTGTTAGTGTCTGTATTCATGATCATGGAAAACAGACTTAATTTTTTAAGTTATATAATTATTACTTTCAAATCTACACTGTAACAGTTAATATTAACTAACAATTTAACATTATGATACACTGCTATTCAAAGTGAAGTAGAGTAACATTTAAAGTAATATGGCTTTTTCCTGCTAGGTACCTGTACCTAGTAGGAATGAAATTACAGTGCCATAAAACCAAACCTAATTTTAACTGCTGCACAAAATTGCAGCAAACTTCCCTGCCGTTTTCTTGCATTATTGTCAGCTAAGTGAATTGCACTAGGTTCTCTTACAAGTATTCTTTTAGCCTAGTAATATGGTGTAGCAAGTTTTAGCTCTCCACTACAAGCTGTGCATATTTATACATTATTTCTTGCATATTCAACAAAACCATTAATAACTTCACCAAATTATAAATAATTCTAGTTTTTAAGTTTAAATTAAGTTGCTGTTTAAAATATGTACATAAACACAGAGAACCAAAAAAAATTATGAACAAGTCTCCTTCACAAACTGTGATTTTAGAGCATTATTTTAAAAACAGACATGCAAAATTCAGACAGTATCTTACTGTGAATTATCTTCATTATTTATTCTTTTCAGTTCTCTTATGTGAAGATTCCTAACTCTTTCCAAACGTTCAAGTTCTGCTTGTATTTCAGCTTCCTCCTGCAAATGAAAAGAAGGAAATATAAAAGCTCATTTACTCCCCATTTGAAAAGGGTATTTTTACTCCTGCATCAATACTAGTGGTGATGACGAACATTACATTACAAAACCCTGCTGAACTAGAAGAAAGCACGGTTTTTCTCTTAAAGCTAGAAAAATTCAGAAAGATAAGGCAAAAGCCTGTTTCAAGGAACCTTTCTGTTCATGAACCCACAGGTAATGGGATGTTCACAGTTTTGTTCTGCACTGTAGGGATGCTATTTGAAATAAGAGGCAGCTGGGTTTTGTACCTCAGCCAAGGAGATAAATTATCTGGGAAGCGGTCCGAAATTGATGTCCAAAAAAGAAAAATTGAGATATGTGCAGTTACAGATTTTGTATAAACCGACATATTAAGAAAAGACATTTAAAATATTTTGAGACTGAAGTTCAAATCAAGAAAAAGAAGAAAAGAGTACATCATTACAGCAGAAATCTTCTTAAGGTGCTGATATAAGAAAGGAAAACCAATCTAATATAAAAAGATTTTCCCGTTTGTATCTTATTAAAATTACAAATGCAGAATGCGTATTGCCTGAGATTTAAGTGCAATTTCAAAAGAAGCATGTGTGAGTACATTCCCTAACTAATTTCAGCACTTAATTTCATCTTATCTTTATGTTACGTATTAGAGAACAACAAAATAATTTTTTATTCAGATTCTCTAAAAAAGAAAAGAATTCATGTTGCTTGATTTGTGGAAATCTATGTATCTATACTCAAACTGAAAAACATATACTTCATTCAAAGACGCTGTAGTTATTACAGATTTCAGAGTCAGTGCCTCTAGAACCTGAAAGTCTGAAGAAAGGGGAGACAAAATTCATCCATATCAGAAAGCTCGTAATTATGGAATTATTCTATCTGAAAAGGAAAAAAAAAAGGCCTGGCATCTGATACATATTTTTTTTTTAGTAGCAGTGCCCCTCATCATCTCTTGCAATTTTGGCACAGCCTCTTGCACAGCCACATGGTAAATCAAACTGGAATACTGATCAATCTTTTCTTTAAAAGAAAAAAAAAAAAGACACAAGCATCCCAAAAAAATACATATTTTCTCTAGAAGAGAAACTAGATCAGTTCTCCAATACAATTTATTCTATGACTGTACAACTTGGTGGTGCTGGTAAAAGCAACAGGACAACAAGTCATAGCACTAGGGGATGGAGGCAGAAGTCAGCAGGGTAGAGAGAAAATGGCATAAAGCTAGTATTTTCAAACATTGTAGATCATATACTCTGAAACGACAACTACTGCATTTGATAATCTAAACCACACATTAAATGACCACACATCCAGTGAGTTAAGGAGTCCAAACTAGATGATTTCAGTGGATATCCTGAAACTGTCCCCATAAGCCATGGAAAAAAACTCTCATCCAAATACAAGATATCAGATGAACCTTCATTCAGAAAATGAAATTAAATTCCTAATAATTTAAAACCTGGACTAAGTAGTTCTAATCTGCTAGCAGATCTGGGTGGACCATTTGTTCTTCCTAAAATATGATGTCAAGAATTAGGTTTTTTTTCCTGTTTATACAATGTTAAACTCTTTTTTTTATATTTAGATGCTTCCCTGCAGTTCTGTGGTAAATACCCTGAAATGACAGGCAGTTCCTCATAACCCAGTAGTCCTTCATAAAGAATTCTAGTCCTTCTCCCCCCAACAGTGGCCACACACTTATACACACACAATTGTCTATGTTCTTCCCAAAGGCTGACAAAAAAAAAAAAAAAATCCATCAGTTATGCCTCTTTTGGACTTTTTTGTTCATATATTATGCAATTCAGTGGTTCTCAAAATGTGGTTCATAGGCCAATGTTAGTCCAAAGAGAACTGGCTGGTTGCATTGTTTCCAGCTGTTATTTAGGACACTCAGGCTGTGAATACCTTTAAGCAAGAATGAACCAGCTTAGCTGCCTCAGGTCACTGCTACATAAAAGGAAGTGAGAAAACAAGAGCCTCTCTCCAGGACCAAAGCCACTAGCTGGAAAAGAATTTCCTGGGTAGCAGAAGGAAAAGAAAACTGGTGGTGGCAGCATGTACAGGGCACCAAAAATAAGAGCACCAGGAAAGCATCTGGAGAATGAAAAGGAAGAGGAGCAGAGAGCAAAACAGCATATGCTGAGGGAAGGCAGAAAAAAATGTAACTAGAAGCACCAGGAAAGAAATGCAGCCATGTAAAAAGAAGGTAATAAAATTGTTTTTCTAGTTAATGACAAAATCTGTATCACATATAAGAATTAAAATGCAAGAATGTATTTTTATTATTATTTTCAGATATACATAATTTGCTAAGTAAAATTTGTTTCCCCTCTGGCATTTAGTCAAGGAATTTTCTTCTTGTGCAAAGTATTCCAGAAGTGATGTTCAAGGTGAAACTGAAATTCCAGAATTAAACAATTATGTAACAGCTTCCTTCATCTATCACTTCAAATTTCCATTAGAATTCAAAAAACTTAAAGCATGGAAAAAACCCTACAGAATTTCCTAACAGAATTTCACGTGAAGCTGGTGCTATTCCTAAAGCATTAACAATGATGAACTATGAGGGCAGTCTGCTTCACTAGTGCCAACAAGTTACATGCAGATTCCCTACTGCAGACTCCAGTATTTTCCTGTCATATTCTTTAAAAACAGCAACAGCATTCTCAGTGCCCAGTTCAGTTTAAGAGTTTTATTTATAGGATGTATCTTGTACATTTGACAAGAACAGGCCTGAAACAGACTCTTGCAACATTTCAAGGGGAAAAACTCTATGACCTGTTTTGACTGAACAACTCAAGTACTATGCAGCAGATACACGTACTTTTCTTTTGCTCTTGTTGAGGTATTTCTGTCTGCTTCAACTGTCATTCCTTTTTACAAATTACTCCTCAAAAGCTTTGCTTGAATGAGCAATAGTTTGTTAATATCATAATTATCTCACTACACAGATTTATCAGAATGATGGGCTTCAAGAAAAGTTTTTTCAAAAGTCAAAGATGGGAGTAAAATATCTGACTGCAAAAATAATTTAAGATACAGAGAAAGGATATTCTGTAAAAGTAGGAAAATTATATTCTCTTGTGATAGGTAACATGCTAACTGACAACAACTGAAGTGTATACTGCAAATGATGAAAACATTACATTCATTCAGAAATACAATGCTTTGTAAATTGAACCTTTCTAAAGGTCAAAAAACTAACATAAAACCTCCATATATCAAACTTTGCTGACTCCTCTTCCTTAGTTCTGAAACAAGAGCTCAGGAAGTAGAAAGGGAAGAGCAGTATTGGTCGTTATCACTGTTACCACTGCTGTAAGGATTTAAGGAATCAGTACATTGTTACACTGGATGGACTCACTACTACTCCCCTCTCAGTTTTCAAAGCAAGTTGCACAAACAAAAAGAAAAAGAAAACAAAAACCACTATTAGGCATAAAGCTGTACAGCAATTTTAGTATTAGTTTCTGATCAGACAGCTCTCAACAAGCCCTCTCCTTATCTTGGTTGTACTGGTTTATACGGTTTTGCTCATGATCAAAAAAACCCATACCTTTTTGAGATGTCCTAATCGAAGTTTGAAAATTTCTTCCTGTTCATGATACTCTGCTAGAGTCAAACTGAAAAACAAAATAATCATGTAATTAAAGCTTTTATATGGTGGCCAACAAAACAATAGCATTCTTATTTAAACACTACAGTATATACAGTATCTTATGTTATTTAGTATGAAAATACTAGAAGTACATTTTTGAACCATCCGAGCATCTTAGTTTGTAATTTCGGGGCCAAAACACACTTACAGAACACCTCTCTGTCTGGTATTCTGGAATATTAATTGCCTCTCCCACGGGATCTGTTCTCTCAGATAGCCTGTAGGATTACCTAGGTGCATCCTGAATAATACCACCATCCCAATATTTTAGCTGATGCTATTCCACTGTTTGGTTCTGAACTCAAACATCTAGAGAGATAATACTTTTTCCTGAGCTGTGATTTAAAGAGGGTAGTGCAAAACCATACATTGCAAGTTCATTAGCACTGCATTTTGCATGAAACCACAAATTCAGCTTTGAATTCACATGTGATTCTTTGGCTTATTGTCTTTTCATCTTCCTTTCTCCAAGATTTCTGGCTACAAATAGTTCAGTGGTCCCTCACTGTCTATAGTCTTGCTAGGACATGAAGTCAGTTATCATGCAGAGGATCTAAACTGTTCACACAGATTAGTAACTAAGAAGCCTACAAACTGACTGCAGGCAGGATCTACTCGATGAATGAAAAAGACACAAAAGACAAACAACCAAAGAAAAGAAACCAAAGAGATTTAAATTCCAGATTAGAAACCATCCACACATGAGGAAGAGAAACAGGGGATGGGGAAGGAGAAAGAGGTATGGCCTCCTTGAAAAGGTTCACACAAATCCCTAAAGACAAACTAAACTTTTTACTGTTTTGCCTACATCTAATATTTTTTGCATAATATCAAGTGAAAAGTAATAGTATAATTCTCACAAAGTCCATATTTTTGTGAATTCAATTATCAACTGGAAAGACAGTTATCCAAGGTGTTTAGAAGGCTTATACATGCTGTTCATATTGCAAGTCTAAGGACTAGAATGTCTTAAGAATCACCAGTAGTTTCCCCAGAAGTGAGGGAAGATTTCTCTTACAGCAAATGCTAACGTCAATAAAATCTGCAGAAATCTAACAGACTATAAGACTTCTTCCTCCCTTTTAAACTTGAAGTTCACCACAGTTTTCAGAATTTTAACTCCTGTATTTACTGGGTCTCAAAAGTTGTTAATAAAGGAGTGCATCTTTTTAGAATAAAAACTTGATGGCCTTGAAGCTTTCACAGAGCCCTTTCCATTCCTGATATTATAACTACTGAATTTTACTGCTCATTTTATGATTTGACCAGGACAGAAGACTGATTCAACCTAATATCAGTAAAATTACTGGGTTCTTTTTTGACCACAGCATCTACATTTTCAAGAAACTAGAAACATCTTCACAAGATTGCAGTTATTTCATCAACCTTCTGGTCTGTAACGTATAGAAAACACTCAGATCAGGCAACAAAACATCATCACATCCTGTCAGAATCCAAGAAGGAAGCCATACTTTCTTTTATGAAGCATCACACAAAGTTACCCTGCTTTTTTTTTCCCTACTGAAATCAAAGCAGTCTTGTATTCCAGTTAACAGACATTCCCAAACACTGAAGACAACAGTGTGAGGAAATTTGCCTCTCCAAGAAAGGCAAAAGGTCTCTTAGTACCAGATTTTGGGACCTAACATTTATGTTCTTTTCCTAGCAAGTTAAAGTAAATGTGAAATGGCCTATCTCAATAGCTAGGAAAGCTGGAAATGCATTTTCTGTACAGTCCAAGCAACGGCAAAAAACCTAAGAAAGAAATGCTGTAATTCTTGCTTTAATACACCTGCTAGAACTATCCAAGGGAGCAACAAGGCCATGCTAGACAACTTACAGCAACATCCCTGACACTTTTTCAATACTCCTGTTAAAACAGCAAATTACTCTAACACGGATTAAGTTCTCAGTTAAAAAAGGCAAAGGATCAATGCCAATGTGTACAAGGTTGAATACTGTTCTTTCCAAATTATTGTCTGCAGTATAAATTACAGGTTTGTGCATTTCCAGAAACACAGATAGTTTGTCTTTCACAGGAAAAAGCGTATGCATTTAGATGGCTTAGCAAAGCTGGGCCACAGGTAAAACACACTGAAAATATAAAGTCTATTACACAACCTACCAGAATTTTCAATGAACACTGAGAGCCCTAAAACCATAGATCCCCTAAGAAACTAACATAACGTAGAAAATATGCACACAATTATAACAACATGCCTAGACAGCTCTAGCAAGTATTGCTTTTCAAAAAGTTCTGAAATGGCCCTCTTGAGCACAGAGCACAAGTTAGAGGTCATACCGAAAACATTAAGATTCAAAGTCACCCTTTCCATGTTTCTATGCTATATCCCAATAAATGACTGTTTTCCATTTTTCCATTTCCTTACAAATCTAACTTTATTAGAGGCACAGCATGATTCACAGCAATCTGCAACTGTTGTTACTGACCACCACATTTTTGAGGAAGGCATATAAAAACGCCGAACTGTACATACATATAGTCACTTCGGATTTTGTTAATCTAGTTACGAAAAACAAAACTTTATTCCCTCATATTCAGAAACATTTACTGTTTTTTTAGGTTTATTATTTTCATCTATAAATATACTGTAGTGTATATTAAAATAGCACACAACAAAAAGCAGTAAAGCAATGAAAGTGTGTATGCTGTCTTTTCTGGCTATAGGCTACCAGCCCACTGCACAGTCTGAAAACGTCCCAGCAACCAAGAGACTGCTGCCACTTCCTACCTGCATCCACTCACCACACTTTTGGCAGGACAGTGGCATGCTGGGGACACGTTCTGAAAACAGGATCAAAGAAACATGGAATGGGCAGGGTTGGAAGGGATTCTCTAGTCCCAACCGCCATGTCATGGGCAGTGATGCCACCTACCAGATCAGGTTGCTCGAACAAAACACCATCATTTCCCTCAGAAGCTGTTGTTCCTTCATCACCTGAGACACACAGGTCCTCATCAGATGAGGAGGGAGAAAGGTTGAGGAGCACAGAGGAGGGACGTCAACTAGAAACAGTTGCTGCTGCTGCCATCTTAAATTGGACAGTCAGGGCTGAGGCTAATCTGAGGAGCGCTGGGGAAGAAGGGCAGCCGGGAATAGGTTGCATGGATTAATGTGGCAACAGTCTGGTCTTGACCATGTATCTTTTCTGCTTGAAATTACTGTGAAATAAATGCTTGTATTTTAACTGTCTGCAGCCAAATAAACTCTAAAACACATGCAATGAATTAGTGAAATTCCTAAAAATGCACTGGACATATCCTGTGTATGTAGCATAATTTTCCTGTGACGTGTAGGGCCATGATGTGCCACTTTTCCTTGTTGCTGAAAGAAAGTGAACAGCTTTCCTGGCCTGAAAGGCTTGATTATCACCAATTCAAACTTTTTTTTTTCAAATTAGCAAAGATAGGCCTTTCAGTCACTTATGTTTTCAGGGGTAAATTCCAAAGGTTTTGACACAATATGCATGGGTAGATATAAGTAGTCTTCTTTTCACTTTTTCCTCACAAGTTCAGACAAAACCTTCTCCTATGACTAGTGGGTACAGACAAGACAAAAAACCAAATTGGCTAAGTGTTCCTTGGTTTTCACAATAATCAACCCTGGTACATTTACAAGCATCTCTTCTCCCAGTTGGAAAATCATCCTGGATACATGGGCACAGCAGAATGCAGCCATGCTCCCAAACGGTCATATACACATCCAATACAAGTTTTTGGCCTCAATTTCTGAAGCCCTTTTTTTCTGGTCCAAAGTTATTCTCGCTCTAGTTCCCCAAGTTTCTACAAGGATGAACAAATACTGACCAACTCAAAACCTTTTACGATGTCTTTTCACCCATTGTTTCCATGTTTGCCTTAGAAACTGCCCCAGGAAAGGAGCTGTCTTTACTTGTCCAGTAAAGCCCAGACACATTGTTGGCACTTCAGCCTGAAAAAGTTTCTGAAAATACTTTTATTTGTTCTATACAGAACAGAATGCTCCCTCTAAAATGATGAGCTTGTTCAGCTACAGTAACAAACTCTGCCAGCTCTCTCTGTTCTCCAATTCCGAACTGCATGCAGGGACAAGGATGCATGCAGGCAACCATGGAGGAACCGGAATGCATTTGAAGAGGTGACTGGGAAGTCAATACAACTGAAATGGCTGAAGCTGCAGAGGAAGGACTACACCACCTAACCCAAATAAAACATTACTCCTGGAAGTAATTGTCTAGTGAAACAACAGCTGCTTCCAAAAAGTGGTGACTAGCATTATAATCTAACAGACTCATCTCTCACGTCTCCAAAGAATTTGGAATAGTTTTCAAACAAGATTTTTCCAGGGCTAAGGAGGCAACCTCTATTTCAAATAAATGTTTTTTCTTTAAATAAATTTCAATTTATTCTTTTCATATAAGACTAATAACATTACTTTGCTCAGTAGAAAACTCTCAAAATTGAAACTACTTTTTAGTTTTGGCTTAGGTCACAAAAGAGGAAAAAATTACGGAAAACCAGGACAGTATTTAGACTCATCTGTTGCATGTTACTTAAAACACCAAACCACACTCACAAGATACTGACAAGATGGCCACTTTTATACCAGTAACTTCAATGTAAAAATTTTGCTTTTACATATGCATCAGTATATACTACAGTATATTCAGCTAAACTGATTCCCTTATTAAGAATGCCTCAGGCAACACCCCCAGTCTGTTTCAAAATAGCTGACACCTGTTTTCAGAAAAAGCTTCAATACTACTGATTGTTACAAAGCTATAAATCATTTTGTCCTGTCAATACCAGAAGCTGGAGACATTTTCTAAAGCAAACACTGCAGTGGTAATGACATTAGTTGGTAACAACCTGTAGGAAATTGTTTGTATGTTTAAAATAGACCTGCCCAATCACTTGCATATACGTTTAGTTCATTAATTTCAAGCAGCTCTGCATTTCCTCACACTTCATATAAACAGAACCTTTTCGATTTGGCTATACCAGTTAAGATCACTATGAAGTAATGATAAGCACAATGTGATAAGCACAATGTAACAGGAGAGAATCACGTATAGCAGATGACAAATTTACTCTAAAATGAAAGTGCACAATTAATGTTTTACCAAGATACTCAAAACATTTAATTCTGTACTCAGAAGCACAGAAGAGTCAACATGTAATACGACTGTACAAAGTTATAGCGAATCGCAAATTCTAACATTAAAAAACCCTTTCAAGGAAAGGCCCAAGAGCATAATGTGCCTAAATGACTCTGTGATCCCAGGATGTATTACAGATCTTCTCAAAGGTCCGAAACAAAATTTAGAAGCTTATCATACAGGCAAGTAATCTGATATCTAGATTATTAATGATCGAATTAGGATACTTAAAAGGTGCAACAGTTGAGTCAATAACTGCTTACACTTCTGCTAGTATTGGATACAAAAGGGCAATTCTGATTGTTCTCTTGGCAATTCCATAACCAGCAAGCATTTTCATGTGCCACTTAGCATGCACTGGGTTAAGCCAAATGAAATGAAAATTTGAAGAGTCTTTAGTAGATTGGGAATGATTTAACACCGTGTAACACCACAAAATATTCTGAACTTTATTACCAGGAATTCATCTTGTCCTAAACATGCCCTCTGTATTTTTTCCGAAATTTATACTTTATTACCTCTCAAAGCAGCAATAAAATTATCAGAATTTAACTAGCCAAAAAATTAAGAGCTGTGTAATTTTTCAGGTCTTTTCCATTACTTAAATGTTACTTTTAATAACAGGAGGGATTACATTCAAACTAACATGACAGTAATATTTACTGTACTATTCAGAAGTATTAATTATGGCCTAGGAAGAAACACAGGCATTAAGCACTACTAAAGAATCACACCGAGCAATGGCCCTTCAGCTCTCTGCCAAAACACAGGACTAACACTAACCAAGACTTGCTTACACTGCCAGCCTTACTACTGTATTTTCATGGTATTTTTGTCACAGAAAAACAACTTCACAGTGTGAACTTTAAGAATGATGCATTATGCAGAACACATGCAGCTGTCTTCAACTCGATGGTCCAAACGTATCTGCTTTGCAGATCTAACCAGAGTAATTTATAGACCCTCCATCCCTGGAGATATAAATTGATACCTCCACAAGTAAAGGTGACAGGTGACCATGCTCAACATGTAGCTTACCTCTGCAAACTAACACAGATTAATTTGTTAAGTCTTTTTAACCCTAGTTACTTACTTTTTATTTAAAAATAAACTAGGAACAGATACACTATCAGCTGCAGCCTCTAAGCATCAGGGCAATAACAAGTATCTTCAAGCAGCAACTTCATAAAATATTCAAATTAAATGTCAAGAACACATCTCTCTGTGCCTTGAATTATACTATTTCTGCCTGCAGGAAAAAAATACCCCTTGAAAAAAAGAGAGTTCTCTAATAGTTCTCAATTTTTATGTTTCGATGACAAGAAATTTCAACACTGTCAATATGTGAAATGGGATCAGTAAACTTCTGACAGTTGGTCTCAGGATCTAGCATTCAGAAGGGTGAAAAAGGTGTTTTTTCCATATGTTTTAGACACATCTTCAAATTCTAAAGGTCAAAAAACCCTTTTCTTGTCAACTAAATACTGTTACATGGAAAAAAATGATCTCTAACTAAAGAAGAAGCTCTTAAACCAACGTGAAGAGGAAAAGTTCAATAGGTATCAGTGACATTACAAGAGATGGAAGCCAGGATAAGGACACTTCTAGATGAGGAAAACATAAGGTACGTTGCATAAACACAGAATGGTCCTTTCTCTGGTGACTTTACCAAAAATAAATTGTGCAATTGTACAACAACTTCATAGACAGTGGTGCAAATTTCCCTAACATCAGCAAGTCCTCAGTGAGAATATAGCTGCTGAATATACTGAGTGTCTTTTTATGCTGTTATTTGAATAGAACGCACACAGACAATATCTGAGAATTTATGTAAAAGACTGATTGAAATGTTAAACTTACAGCTGTGGTAAATTGGGTCTAACAAAGGGATCGTTTTCTGCCCCATTCACAGCTTTATTTTTCCTCTGCTTGGGTTCAGAATTGGCAGATGGTGCCTGAGAATTATTTGTAGTTGGAGGCTTTCGCTTGGCCAGGAGCTTTCTTTGCCTTTCAATGTCTTCCCTTTGTTGATTCACCCATTCTTGCTGCCTGTAAACCCCAAAAAAAGCTTTATTAAAGTTTGATCCATTTGCATTTTTTAAAGAACTATCTTTTTAACTGGTAAGGCATTTAGAAATTTTAGAAAACTTACTGTATGTGTGAAAATGTTTCCTAGGAAAAAGAACACTGGTGTTCTTCATGAGGTAGAAACATTTTGCTAAATTATGGCACAATTTACTTTTTAAATATATAGGGGTTTGTTTTGGAGTTGTTTTGTTCTGCTTTTGAAAGTGTTACACATCACTTCTGCACTAGTAATAGAAAAAAAAAAAATGTATCTGAGCTAGTGGATACCTTCTTTTATACCATCAAAAAACCCCATAACAGGATCAATAGAGACTACATCTAATTTTTATAGGCCAAATGCTGAATTTGATCTGACTGTTGCCAAATAAGTTATCAGTTTGGTTGTATGGCAATTACAGCTTTTATGCAAAACGTACCTAACAGTCTCTGTTTTTAAGATTGTTTTAGAAAAACAGTGCCCTAAGCAATCATATAATGCTAAGACTACCTACTGCCCTTCAAAAACTAAAATCTTGGTGAATTACCCTTTTAAAATACCTCTCTCTGTATATATATCTATATCTCCAAAGACGGAATCAAACTCATTACTAAATAACACCTTTTGAAGTACTGTGTAAATATTTTACCACCACCTCCAACTGTCCTTTCCCTTGGCCCTATCTCTGCTGAAATACCTGCTCCAACAGCTCTTTTCCAGGTGGTTGCTCTCCCCCATCCACTTGCACTAAACCCTATCTGAGGCTGCCAGATTTGTCACTCCTTCTTCGTGGCACTGAGGAGCAGAATGCCTAAAAAACCTGCTACTGTGATGATGTAGCACATGTAAGTGATCAATGAGAACTTCCCAGACCTCATCTGCCTCAATGACCACCACTGATACATGGTTAGCTTCTTGAAAAATCACTGATTTAGTTTTATAGCTCTTGCTACCACATGAGTTGAATAATTACGTGCTGCTTATTTACTACATTCATGCTTTCGTAAGGATAGTTAAAACTAAGTGAAACCAAACCGTCTTTCAAAGACACTCAGCCTTAGTATTGCCTCAGCTGATTAATGGAGTTCTGTACTGTATTCTCAGTCTCCAAAAGGCAAAGCAAAACACAACATATGAAAAGTTGCTCCAATCCTAGAACATTAGTAATAAAAAAATCCACTAGAGGGAACTAACAATTAGTGAGAATTTTAAGAACATAGCATTGACTAACTTCACAAGATTTTGAAATGCAAAGCCATCTGTCCACTGTTCAGTAAATGAAGCACCATGACGAACTGTTGTAAAATGCCCCAGGCGTAATCTGTCTTGCATGCTCTTCTCTCTGCTTGCCAGCTTCTCCTGTGTGCTCTAAGAAAACAACAACAACAAAAAAATTTATATTTAGTAACAGTAAAGTGTTCACAAAGTCAATAAAACACTCAGGTTTTTCCTCCAACGGCCTTCTAAGGCAGGGATAAAAGGAGAGTAAATGAAAATATCTTGTAGTACTTTACTCCATTTACTTTAATTTCTACAGAACTCACACTCTGCAGTTGTCAGAATCAATACTAAGGACAATTTATGCACCAAAAAATAAATAAATCTGAGTTTGGCTCAGTTTTCCTATAAAGTTCACTGCTTCTCATAATTAACAAAACAGTTTATTTGTAAATACAACAAAACTGATAGAGCATGACCATCATAGAGGCATATAATTAATGTCTGTACACGTGTATTATAAAAAACAAGCCAACTGAGATATCAGAAGGAGTGTACCTACTACACTTAGCCTGGACACTTCCTTGACAGAGCATCTTTGTTACTACTTGTACCAAACTGACTCGGGTCAGGGACCTCTATGTGAGAATGCACTGTGGGTAGGCTCAATTGCAATTAGATATTCACTTGCAGTAAGAGAAGCAGATGTCCTTCTCAGAACCAGTCACTGCTACCACAAGAATCCTTGGGATGCGACAAACAACTGAATCTGCCTAGTCTCCTTCAGCAGAGGAAGAAAAAGCACTGTGAACACTTCATGGAGGGAAACTCCTTTAATTATTACAAATGCTTGCTTCCTAAGAAATTTCTATGGTCCAAAAACACACGCACACCAAAAAAGTGAGATATTGACAGAAAGAAGGATCTTTGTGCAAACAGACTCCTAGAATGAGGAAGAGGCCTGCACGGCCTGTCACAACAAATGGCCCTGGTGATATTCTCAGTCTGAAGGTACCCACCTACTACCAGGCCGAACAGATCTGATGCATCTTTTCATTGCATTCTCCTCACGCTGGAACTTAAAAAGAACTGCCGCCATTTATTCGTGACATGCTAGTGAGGAAACTCTCCTTAATCCTCCAACGGCTCAGTTTGTGTCCTTGTATCTGACTGCAGCATCCAGCAGCCAGCATCAGGGAAGAGACCTGGCTGTTTATCTTAAAACTTTTTTGCATCCTGATTTGTAATAAGCTAATTTTCTATTCACTTCTTCTTAATGTTTCTTTTTTTTTTTTTTTAATGAGGCTATTTTTAAGAAGAGGGCGAGAAACAAGGTAGCTTTGTCTTTTAAGAAATTGCTGCTAGTTGAAATATAATTGGCATTAAATTTCAAATAAGTATTTATTTCATAGTGGTATGAGGGTGAACAGTCACATTCATTTCCTTGTTTCCATTAATTCTAAGCTAACATGGCATTTTACATCATAAATTATCTCAGCCACTTAAGGTCTCACAAAGAGATTTTAATAGTCTCTTCTCCACAATAGATTATGTTCAGAAATTCTTTCACCCACTGCGATCTTACAGTTTGTCCATGAAAACATGCCACATACTACATTCTTATCTTTTATGCTTTGCTATATCTGAATTACAATAGGAAAATCCTTAAATTAAAAAAGGCACATTTTCCATGATCTGAAAAAGGCTCAGCACTTTATTTTGCCTATTCACGTTTATAAAAATACTGCCAGATAGAGACCCACGGATAGTTTCATTCTCAAGAGGCTAATGTGAAAAAGCTGAAGCAAAAATGAAGGAATCATAATGGAGTTCTAGAGCAATCTCCCAGTTTTTATCACAGAGATTTTAAAAGCAGTAAGCTTACCTTTTCAATTAGAAGCTTCTTGCTCATTGAAATACATTTGTTCAACCTTTCTTTATATTTTTCAAGTAGCTTTTGTTGTTCATCTATTTGTCTTCTAAGATCACAGTTAGCCTAACAGATATATACAAAATATGAAAAGATATATTGAAACACTATTTTTTTAATCAGCTCTCACAGAAAATAAAGGTATCTATCTTCACACGACTAAAGTAAGGAACATGCATAAACATCTATTTACAAAAATTTCATTTCACAGGTCTATCCCAATCTGTAGAAGGATGCTTTGCTTCCTTTTTTATTTCCTGTACACTGTCCTGCATTCTGTATTACAAAGCATTCAGCATATAAACAATATATAAAAGCTCTGAACCTATTTCTTTTTCCAGCTCTCTAGTGTTAAACTGGAAATTTAATTTTAGCTCCAGATTCTTTATATCTGATTGCTGAAGTCATCTGAAAGCCTAACATTTTTAATTTAAAAGGAAACAAAAACTTCACAATGATAAAAGTTTCAATCATCCGAGTAGGAAGTTTAACAAGTTCCCTATGTTCCAATTATATTTAACTTATTACCTTAAAAATCCCACAACAGTATTATTTTGATTAAAAGAAAATTTAAAAAAAGAGTTTTGGGTTGTCTATGCCATACTGTTGAACATGTGGTCAAACAGTCTTAATATCTGATTGCATGGGTTAATACTTGTATGCATTGTACATACCTATGTACACATATGAACACTAAGCAGACTACAACCTGTAAATGCAGGTTTATTTCATATTTCTATACATCACCTCTCACAACACTTCTTTCAAGAGGACAAGCATTAAGATTTTTTTCTCTAAAATATTAGATCACAGTACAGCATAGTTTTCTTATAAAAAGTCGTTATTTATCACCTGTAATAATTTGCATCACAATCACTTCCATTCTGAAACTGCCAACAGTTGTTCCACCGTAACTGCTATTCACAATTAGAACAACCAAAAAACACCTGTTAGGTGAAACTATAGTATGAACTCAAGGAATTAATCAACTGCTTGCTAACTGCATCAGCTTTCTTTGTACCTTCAGAAAGCCTATAAACATATTTACTCATTAACAAGTCATAGCACAGAAGCAGAAAAAATGCTTTATACATTTCATTATACAGACTTCTAAGATTTAGGAAAAAAACATACAGAAATTAAAAACTTGTTATACCTTTTAACTTACGTAACCCTACAGTAATTTTTAAAAAATTTAAAATATTTGCCTCATATTCAATGTCTGTTGTTCTGCATAAATAACCTTTACCCCATGCCTAATACTTACCCTGAGTAAGTCATCTATACGACCTTCTTTCTTTTCCAAGTCTTGATTTTTATTACTTTCTAGTGCAGCTAATTTCAGCATTGTGAGATCAGTCTAAAATGAAAAATTTTCAAATATTTATCCTTTCCTTTAACAACTACAGCATTATTTTTCTCATGTTTGTTAGGCAGAGAAATAAACTAGTTTAAAACATTCAACAAGACCTGCACATCTTATTTTTATCCATTTTGGAAGTGTCATGGAAGGTTCTTATTCAAAACTGCTTTTCCTCTTCGTGAGGGCAACTATGAACAGTTGGGACAAACCACTAACAGTATCAAAAGATTTCATCACTAATTGAGAAGTTATTGTTCATTAAAAAGGCATATAAAACAGGGCAAGAATGTAAATGTCAACTAATTACTTTAAATTCTCTATATTGGGTCAACAAGTAAAGCAACCTTGTTCTGACTAATACGTGAAAGATAGAACAGATCACGTCAGAAATGGCAGAGAGGATAAAACAGTTGCTTTCAGCTTTTGAAAGTCACGTCAGAACTCTGTCTTGATCATTTTGATTACCACCTCATTTTTCTTCTTCAGTGTCAAATTTTAAATGCAGTATGACAATGGCAGCTGTCAATTCAAATAGTGCCCGAAAGAGCAGCCTCTACTTCTAAGACCACACAACAGCTAAAATCTACCAAATGACATGGTCATTTAAGTACACATGAAGTGCAATGCTGGAAGCCAAGCAAGCACAGAATACAAAACAAATCAGAGAGATGTAAATTATAAGCTGCTGAACTTATTAGAAAAATGCTTTGGCGATTGTAAAAAGAAAAGCTTTTGAAAGCTTTTAAGAGTTCAGAAGTTAGAAAATAATGAAATAAATATAACTACCTTTTTTTTTCCCGCAATCTGAAGTGATATAAGATAGTTCTACTCAAAAAGTTACCTGAGTAATTTTAATAGATAACTGCTTTGGTTGTGTGATAGGGTGGTCCCCGAAAGCTAATGAAGTAGGAGAAGGACTATTCTGTCGAACCTGAAAGGCATGAAAGCAAAGTATTTTAGATACAACTGTAATATTTAATTATGAACATAGCCTTGTTGTGGCGGAAAAAAACCCGAAGAAACAAGCTAACTGTATTACACAATCTACTATTTGCAGCACTGCACTGAGAGCTATTGCTATGCTGATATGTATCACTTGCAGTTCAGAAAAGATGCAATATATTCACTGAGAAAATTAGGATTGTCACTTTTGGGAAACAGACTGAAAGATTTAAGACAATACAAGACTGACATAAGGTGATGTCAGTCTTACACAGACCTATTTTTTTTGATTCTGAGCTTTCACAACTCAAGAATAATGTGAGTTATTTTTGGAGTGGTTATTTCCCGTGGGAGAATTAGAAAGGGGAAGCTAGTGCAGATCAGAACACAAATCCTGTTAATGAATGTAGTTTGTGTGAATGAGACTTTTTTCAAGCCAAATTCCACAATCTGTATTACACTCCATACTGTTGGCAAGAATAAGAGGATGCCTGAAGTTGAAAGTACATAGAATAAAAGCTGAGGTCTACCATCAGAGAAAACAAATCTTTTCTGCAACTGGCAAAATTTGCGTGGCCATTTAGCATAACATGTGGGTATGCTGAGCACTGAAATTGTGCTTATAAGAAGGGGAAAAAATGAGCATGACGAACAAAGAGAATTTTAAAGGTAAACTGGGTATTCAACTATTTTTAAAAAATTTATCAAAAACTGAGATTTTAAAGTCCTAAGTTGGGGGTTCAGTTTCCTTACAAGTAAGAAAAAACCTCTCCTTTTTGTGTGAGACTTACGAATAGACGTAATTACAATATTTAACATTTATTCAACATTTTACATAATTACTTTGTATTTAAAAAAGATGGTTAATAAAAACGAAGTCTCAGTGTTAACAGAAAAATTGAGTTTTAATACTTGATTTGATCTTTTTTTTTTTTTTTAACTGTTTAAAGAATGAACTTTTTCCAAGGACTCCTTCCTTTGAAAACTCTTTCATTGAATATAGACTATTTTCAATTATCCTATTTTTAGACTATAAAATTATGTCCAGCAGTTATGAAGTTCACAAACTTACAGAAGAAGGAGCGGAATGTGAATTCTGAGGAGATCGGATTGCAGGAGGTACACCTCGCACTGGACTAGAGCCGTTTCCACCTTGGTACTGTAGAGCAGATATGGCCCTCCAGTTAGTCAATCTTATCAAAATACATTATACATCTACTGAATGATACAGCTCATCTGTACACAGAATCTGTAAATCAGATTGTATTACTTTTATTAGTGTAGCCTTTAGCCATTTAAAGAAAAGCATGAAAGAAACTGGTTTTCGTATTTTAGTTCAGGCTGCATCGAGATGACTGCATCTCTACTTCAAGGTTTAATAAGAAAAAAAGTGTAATCTCTCAAGAGACCTGTCCATTACAAACAAAATTCTGTAGCATCCAAAAAAAGCTAAAAGTAAACTTTAAAACCAAAGTAAATTTTACAAATACACAAAATCCTTACCTCAAAATAGTCACTAATCTTGTGACCACGTCCCCCAATATTCTTTCCTGCAACAAATACATTAGAATGGATTAAATAAATTACTTACAGAGGTGCCTTACATTTTTACATATAAAGTAATTATAACAAAATCTTACCACTTGTTAATTGGTTTTCTTTGATGTGGTAATATGTTATGTCCCTATGTAGGTAATTAAGGGATTGGCCACAACAAAGGGATTTGCATATTCCATTCATTGAGAAATCAGATATTAAGTCACACTTTAATTCCTAAACCACCTTAGTGCAGACTTAGCAGTAATTCTAGACCTCTTCCAGATAACAGGAAACTCATCTCTTATCCTACAGATCAAACTTTTAGCTCTAAATTCCTCCCCCTTCCAAGCACTATCTCAAAGTTCACCCACTTCCAAAATACTGAATTAACCAAGTCTACTAGCATTATATACTCCACATGAGTTATCATACCCAAATGTTCTGCCCAAGGATTTCCCTAAGTACCAATAACAGTGTGGGCATGCACGATGACAAGTATTTCCAGTCCTCTTAACCTGATTAAGAATTGGGTAACTCACAGGGTTAACTAGGGAAATAAACATCAGAGAATGAGATCAGAATTTCTTTTATCTTAAACGTTTTGCGACTTCAGGAGCAGTAATTTGAATTACCTCTCTCCAACTTGAGGACCTGACCCATATGAAGCATTCCTACACCTCACCTCATGCACAAAAAGCTGTCTTTTATTTGGCCCTAGGACAACTGACAAATCTCGAGACTGTATTAGTCTCTTGTACAGGCCAGACTACCTGTTAGGAGACATCTTGGAAATGGACTATTGTTCAAAGTTTTTTACTTTGTAGGAAGAAATTTTTGCAATAAATTAGGAGATCATTGCCCATAGACCCAAAAATGTAATTCTGGTCTTTTTAGCAAAGATTTTCAAGCTTTTCTACTGTTCCAGCCCTGATGAATTCTAGTCCAATGTGACCCTATACTGGCACTGCTGCATAACGCTGTGTCACTAAGAAATAACGAAGAAACAGAAACATTTGTCAGTCCTGTTTGTGTAAAGACTTTTAAGAGAAAAAATTAAATAAAATAATTTGAAGACCTAAACAGCACACAGCTAACTTCTCCAGTAGTTACCTGTTGCTGTACGTACCACTGCTACTTCCCTCCAGCCAGTTCTTTACCTACCCCATAATTCCGCTAGTGATTCCTGTCTTCATGCTTAATTCTCATGTATTGCTTTATCAAATTAGAATTTGTTTTCATGCAGACAGCATTCCTTTTCAGCACAGAAAAATCTATTTGATGTAATGTAACAGAACTCTGTACTGAAGAAATACATCAAACTATTTTGGCACAGCCAATTATGAATAGATTTACACTGATTTTATCCCACATTCTAATTACCTCCATCTTCCAAACAATACTTTTCTTGAACATTTATGGATTATTTTACATATTACAAAGTCAATATCCTGGCTATGCAGTATACAAGAGATTGATCTCTGGTTTCTTTTTTTCAACACTATAGCAGTATTGCTGTGCTTTAACTGTACTGTCTACCACTCCAACAGGCTGCAGTTTCTTAGGCCAGTTCCTTGAGAACAGTTGCAGAAACTACTTAGTTTCACTGCTGCTGACACTAAAATAGCAATTATAAGACATTATAATCATATTTTCCAAGTTAAAAAGTTCCTGAAATTTCCATCATCTTTAACTTCAATCCTCATTAGTAACACGAAGGACAGGCTATCAGAACAATAGGAATAGGAAATTTCATTCAGGTTCTTTGAACAAAGAAGGTGTCTACAAAGTAACACAAAGAAACCAATTTTAGTCAAACTACATAATTCTTCTGATAATAACATGTTACATCATGAAGACTTCCAGATATGGAGCCCATTGATATATATCTGAAGTGACATTTTCTAGCTCAGTTAGAATAAAACAAAAAGCTAATACAGATGCTATCAGAACTATTTATTTCCTCTCCCCTTTGATGAATTTTTGTTTTGAGGTTAAATTTTCCATCATTGCTCCCCCAAAAGTCACACTGAAGAGAGGAACGACAAAAAATAAACTTTGTAAATATTAAATTAGAAATCAGTCTCATCCCTATTTCCCTATTTCTTTAGATAACCACAGTGTTCCATAAAAAAGGAAGAATAAAACTCGATTTCTGTATATACCTGTAAAACAAGCAATCAGATATTGTAATCTGTAATCCCTTTTCCCCCTTACCTACTGAAAAGAAATACAAACCACAAAGATATTTTTGCATGAGAAGAGCTGCTATAATTCTTAAAAAGTACACAGAATTGTATCACAGCTGCAAGTTATACACGCAGTAGCTCATGATTCTTTTGGGTTATTACCAGTTCAATTCATGTTTTACTTGCCCACCCTTTCCACTGACAAACGGGGGGGGAGGAGAATAAGTAATTTATCATCCAAAACCTAACACCTGTCTTATGCAAGCAAAAATACAGAATTTTTAAGGCTAACAGTCAAAACTTTGTTACATGCAATCACTATCTAAGTAATTCACAATTTAGTTTACCTTGGCTGCTTTCACTCTGAGTGTCTGCTTTTCTTTTTCTTCCTCTGGAAGGTTCTGACTGTTTCTTCTCTGGAGTCTACAAACAACAAAAAGAAAATGATGCAACAGCATTTCTATTTATTTATATTATTGCTATATTATTGCGAAATAAATTTAAATCCTCATTCATAAAACATGATTTCACAATTAAGCAGGCATGTAATTTCAGATCGTAGCTAAAGTAGGTAATATGTTCTTTGGTCAATCGGGTAAGTACAAGCTAGAAGAGATATTTAAGAAAGTGTGAAATAATTCTTAAATTATTTCCCAAAAGGCAATTCCGCATATTAACTTTTAAGCAATTATACCTTTTCATCCATTCCAGGGTTTATGAACACCCAATTTAGTTTAATTTATGGCTACAGTTTATCAAGATCTCCATATTTTAGTGTGGGTGTTTTAAAGCTTAATACTTCAGTGAAATAATCTGATTCTTGATGCTGTTTTCTACAAATTGCTGTAGCATAAATACCAAGTTCTACTGCTTCAATAGGAAGCCAATAATGTTACACATTTTCAGAAGTGCAGAAAATATCTCCAAACTAATAAAAACTGTATAGATTTCTAGAATCTGCTTAGGACTAAAAAGAAAGAAAAACAGGAAAAAATAGAGAGCAATTACTCAAAATTTTAATATCTATGCACTTGTAAAGTGTCATCCTCCCCATTATACTTTTATTTCAAGAAAGTGAAAGAAGCCCTTCAATGATAAGTGAAAAAATACAAATCTGTTGATAATTCTATAATAAATTTTTATATACAGTTGCCTAGAAATTACAATGAGAATATACAACACAGATAAGAAGGAAGGGCTGTGATCAGAAGCATCTCTAAATTATATTTGCTCTTCTTTGATCTGAGGATTCAAATCAGTTAGTCTCCCCAGTTTAAGTTAAATGACAAAAGCTGTTTTGGTTCAAGGAGAACATACTGCAGCTCTGTGTGTGTGTGTGTGTATTCAGTCTTCATGGTGCCTCATGTAACTGCAGAAAGCACAGAAGCCATTACATGAACTATTTTAACATCAATAAATCAAAGGTCCCTAATATTTTAGACTAAATTTGAGATTAGTGATAAGATACTTCATTTTTTCACAATATGATCCTTTTACCATTTTATTGTATCTGTCACTTCGTGCTCCAAGTATGCTTTCTCAACACAGCAAATTATATCACAATTCAGATTTCAACCATCACTAAAAGCATTTCAAGGACGTTTCATTTCCAAAATCTTCACGTGGGTATCTTCAAATATAAATTTACTACAAATATCCTGAAGTATTTATTTTGTGATCTATAGATCACAGCTACCTGTGATCTGTAGAAAATTATGAGTCTATAAAAGAAACAGCAGAACAAGAAAGGTCTTTCTTACCTATACCATGTATTTAAGTTACGAGAGTTATGTGGATAGCTCCATAAAAACACCTTTGGAAGTTTTACAATTATAACTGCATTGTATTACAATTGTATTATCAGGCTACAAATTAAGTTCAAATTAAATACATTTTATTTTAAATAAACTTGTCCAACTGACATCTGCATCTTCTGCAGTGTTATCAAACATTAGCAAACTATACAATACAGACTCCTGGAACTGAAATTCTCAAGACCGTATGATTCTAAAAGCAGAATGTATAGCTGAGAAATAGCTTATTACTTTAATAATTTGCGATTACTGCTAGGTAAATAGGTACTATTAAGCTATTTTTCCACAAACAAAATTGAAACTACCTAAGAATTGTGATATTATTCTTATTTTCCAGCTTTTAATTTTCCAGTTACATTGTAACATAGTCAGTTTTACCTACCATTGCAAGCAAAAAAAAAAAATTGTTTAAAAGCTAATTAGTGACAAAACATTTAAGATTTCCCCCTCCAAAATTAGCTTCCAACTGCTGTGACTTGTATCTAAAAACCAGACATTTAAAAAGGTTTATAGTTTTAAAACTCAAATAATTCATAAATGTCTATTTCCTTAAGCTCTTCTGATTTCTTTCAGTGTTTAATTTAACCTTCCAAACTAGAAAGTATCAGCACACTAATGAGGTTATTAATGAGGTTACCCAACAAGGTCATGTTCACCTTTCCTAAGCACAAAATTCACATGGTAATGTACAGCATACATCAGTCACTAGAAAATATTCTCCAAAATCCTTCCTAATAAGTGGAATCATATGAATTACAAGAAATTGAAGACTAATGAAGTCAGAGAGTATTCTCCTAATAAATGAAGCTGCTTTCTGTCACTTCAGAAGTGTTTATATATAGCCAAGATTTAGATTAAAATCCTAGTATTTCATAAGCAAGACAAAACAGTTTTGAGGTTATCCAATGCTAGATTGTAAAGTTCTGCTAAAGTCACACACAGCTCGGCACATCAGCAGAGCTTCACACATAGTGGTCTTGATCCTAGCTGTCCCCTCAATTTCACTGTGCTTCCCTGAATCTTCTTTTCACATTTATAATTTTAAATCTTGGGTTTTCACATCCTCTTTTATAAAATAACATTTCTAAGCACCAATTATGAAGTAGTTAATCTCCTTTTAAGAAACATGCAGGTAAGTATTTTTATGTATAGTTAAATATTCTTTACCATTATTGTAGAACTGTTAACAACATAATTCAGGAGGCTATTTTTGTAGAAGGAAAAAAAATAAAATAATGTGCAATAAAATCAAACTTTTTGTATCTCAACACTTAAATCTTTAGTATGCTTAATAGCTATGATGTTTCAGTTGTTAAGATTTTTTCATATGCATAATGAATGAGTCCCTGGTTTTCCACTATCATTTTCTTCTAAATCCTATCCTCCCACAAAGCTTTACAGCTACAGCAAACAAATACAGGAGTGCTGTTTTCCTCTGCAACATATTTTAAATTCTAATTAGATCAAAACTTTACTTATTTCTGAAATTACATTTATAATGAGGGTTCAGTACTGTTGGAATCTGTAGCAACTAAACAGCAATAAGCAAGAGGAGCAAAACATTTAAATAACTAATCAAACTGGACAAATCAAGCCACAGACAAAGCTGTCCTCCCTTAAATAATTCATTATCTACAGAGAACAGAAAACACTAGTTATAAACAAAAGAATGTATCTGCAATCAAAACAAGGAGGAGCAATCTATTTTCATGAGAAATGGGGGGGAAGTCTAAAATACTGGAAGACTACCACAGGCACTTGTTCACAACCTGAGGTAGCCAATTTAGGACTCGTAACTTAACTACAAGTAGGTAATAAACACTCAAATTAAGACCTATGCACCACAGCAACAAATCATTTAATAAAATAAAAATAATGTATACCTTTAAAAAGAAACTGGCCTACTTGTCTGGGTATTAAGATCAAACATTCAGCTAATGTTCATTGCTCAAAATGCTGAACTGGATCCAGAATAAAGCCTGCTTTCAAGTTATTTTGCAGATCAAAGTTTACCTCTATTAGAACTATTATTCAAGTAATCTGCCCATCTTCATACACTCATCAGACAGAAAAAAAAAAAGTGACTACAGTTCTAACAGTTGTATTTTCTGCAATACTTTATGGAAAAAGTAAAAAAGGAAAAAAAAATCACACCAGAGAAACAAAAAGTGGTGTGTGTGGGAAGCCTTCCTTGTTTTAAAAATTAACTGTGAAAGACTCACTTTCTTTTAACATGCCGCTTCATGATGAAAGCACAGAATAATGACATGAATGTACCACCACAATTTGGGCAGAAACTGACATTTTTGCTAGAAGCTAATTTCAATGATTCTGAGATTTGCATTTCTACTTTTTTTTCTCCCCAAACCTACTGTAATACAACAGTGCTCTCTCAACAGATGGCACCGCTTCCCGAATGGGCAGGTCTTTGTATTTCCACAGTATCATCACTGTTATTGTGAAAGCTTTTAAAATAAAAAACAACACAAAAAAATCCCACAATGAAGAACTAGTTTACTTTTTACACTATTACAGTATACAAGTAGCTAGATGCAATTTAGGAACAAAACTGTAAAAACTTACAAACATATTTGCTATTACAATTAAAATTTAAGTGTATACAACCAACAACTTCTGAAAAAAAGTCAAGAAATCATATTGCACTACTCAATGTCATTAAGACTCATCTTTCACTGTGCAATGGAGCACTGGACTTCTATGCAGGGAGATTTTAGAAAAAGAAGCCTATTTCTATTTTAGAACAAAAATTTTAGAATATTTAAAAAACCAAAATCTTATCCCTATCCAGAAGCACAAACTTCTCTTGAGGTTAAAACACTGTGCAGACTTTCAAATTTACATGCCTCAGAAAAACCCTGCCTTTGCATCTCATGTATACAAATATAAAGTAACATTTTCCTACACCAAAAAGTTATTACACATATAGTCAGTGTTCTGACATACCTGAAATACTCATGGACAAGTTTTTCTATCAAGGAATTGCAATAATGCATCATAGCCTTCAGGCTACTGCAGCACGTTTCCATTCCCACACCTACATCAGAACTGCATCACTGCCCAAAGTATTTCTAGGAAGAGCCATGAATAAAAACAACAGGCAGACAGAATCTTCTGGTTAAGAAAATAGTCTATGCAGCTGAATGCGTAATCCAGCTGGGAAAGGTGAGGGGGAAAAAACCACAGCAGAGACTTTTCCAATGAGGAAAAAAAATCACACACACAGAACTTTTATAAATAAGGTATCAGATTTGGGAACCAACTAAATTCACTTGCTGGGCGGCCCAGTATCAAAGCAAACATCAGACAGTGTCTCGTAGCAACTGAGCAAAGGAACAATTAAGCCCCAAAGTAAAGCTCTGACATGTGAAAACAACACCAACAGCACATTCCAAACAACTCTCCCACCAGCATGACACACACTCAAACACAGACCTGGCCTAGGCTACAAATACGCTCTTGGTTAGAGTGGGTGTAACCTTGTCCGTGCAATATGTGATGCACCCCCACAAAACTCTCAGGGGACACACCAACCCCCAAACAGGCGAATCCCAAGAGCTGCACTAGTGCAACGATATCGATGCCCATCACTAAGGAAGATCTACACAAGGGAAGTCTGGGCTCTGCACATTAAACCCTAATAAAAGTATGAATTCTTTTTTGCATTACAAAATGGTCTTAGGTAAGAAAATACACAGTGACAACCGCAGCTTTTACAAATGCAGGTGATGGCTACTGTCTGTCCTCAAAACAAATCCGTATTTTAAAAGAAAACATAACAAACTAGTTTTCAGAGTATTTTCCAAGATTCAGCCAAAGACTAGTCCAAGTTTATTTATGCTGATTACTTTCATTACTTACGAAATGAAAGACAGCAAACTGCTTAAGCATTTTCAGCTCCAAGAGCTGCATGTATCCTCACAGCACGAGGACAGACAATAAAAAAGCAGAAGCAGCTTGTTTCATGACCAAAAATCTGAAGAAACTGACTTTTTCCAGTCATGCTTCCTCCTCCAAGAGATGGTGTCTTTTAGTAATTTTTGCTTTTTTTTCTATCAAGCCGAGTAGTTTGCATTGTATTTTAAAAGCTTCTATACAAAATACGGCATCAAAGTAGAATACAAAACTATGACTTGCTAGCATTAAAATTCTGAGGTAGTAATGAATCTGCACCATATACCTACCTCTGATTCTTTATCACTTAAAGATCCCAAACTTCCAAAGCTGTGATTTGAACTCTCGTTATTTGTTGAGGCCTACCAAGACAAATAAAATAGTCAATATTATATATAGATCAATAAAACAGCTAATCCACCATTCTCACTTACAACAAGTAACAGTCATTTCATATTTGCATAGAAAAATTGGTTAACTATAGAGCACCTGTGACTTGCAAGGGTTACAAGAAGTTTGACAGGTGGATATTTTGAGAGGGCATAGTAAATTCTGAATTTTGATTGCTTTTAAGCCAAATAAAACCCCACAACATTCAAAATTATTTCAGTTTTATTTGAGAATAGCAAAAATATCCAGTGAAAAACCACACCAAATGATTGCACAGAATGGGTTTAAAAAGCCAATATTGCTGAAAGTGCTGGAGATTACTAAAATTTTTCCATTTTCAAAAAAAAAGAGGGTTTAATTTTCTCTAAGACAGATAGTAGGCTATTGCAGAGATTATTTTTTTAATCCATTTAGTGACAGAAAATTAAAATGTATTGACAGTATCACTCTACATTCTTAAAACAAATTATTTCCCCCAAAGTAATAAATGCACACTAGTGAGAGAAGGAAAAAAAAAAAGCCCCCAATAGTGAAATAGTCACAAATTACAATGTTTGTTTAGAAATTTACTAAGGCTGATTTATTCAGAGATCTTTTGAACACAGCATGACAACAAGGGCATTTTAATGAAAGAGTCATCATGAGCTGAGTGTCTTTTTATTAAAAGAAAAAGCCTTCTCTAACACTGCTAGATTGTTCTCCTCCATACAGTAAGACAGAACAAACACTTTGAAGTGAAACAACTAGTTCCAAGGCAAACTGTTTGCTTCAAAGCATTAAATTCCAGCACTGCATCAGTTTGCAGGAGAGCACTCATCTGTGACATCTTCTGAATAACAAGATCATCTCTGAATTAAAATTTCTGGAGAAATTAACTAAACCCACAAAACTTCCATGTATGGTTACGCCCACAGGGAGGTCTATTGTACAGAAATTCCTGTATGTAGTACTTCCTTGCAATGTCTCAGTATCTGGCCACTGGAGTCAGCTAAGACAACAATCTAACCTATATTCGTATTTCCAGCCTTGCTTACTGAAAAAGCTTGAAGGTGATGGGCTTTTTCCCCACCAAAAACTCCAAAGCTCTTCAGCAAAACACAGCTAAGGGTAGGCTTTCAAAACAGTAGTCCTCATAAATAAGAGTCCATCTCAATTTAATTATTAGAAGAATATAATGACCTAGAATATTTCAAAAAATAACAAGTAAGAGCACCTGCAAGTTCTGTATTGTCTTGCTAGGTTAGGAAAACGAGAATCTGGTAGATGTGGATTTGGGTTTGTACACAAAGAAGTTTTCTCATTTTGGCCTTCAAAGTGAAAGCAGACCAATGGATATCGTATTTATACATCACATTTCGCCAGTTACCGCTGCACATCAGTTCAAAAAGGTTGTAACAGGTTTTTTAATAAAAATCAGATAAGCCTCTCTGAATATCCCCCACCAAGACTAAAGACTGTCTTTAAAAGAAAAAGCATTTTGCAAACACAGCCAAGATCGGCTATTATACTTCATTTTATCTGCACAGATACACTGAATGGTCACAAATAAAAGAAAAGAAAACAAAACTGATATAATTGTCATTTTACTGATGGTGTAATAAATCACAGGACTAGGAGGTAAGAACAACAGTGTCTTAGATGAGGATCTGCATCTATCAGAGAATACTGGTAGTCGTATCTTTAGCAAATATTTATCAAAGCATTTGATAGTATTAAAACCAGTTTATCTAGATATCCATTTGGAAATCAACTGAATGAGATACAGATCTTGGAATGCATGGGGGAAAAGAAATTTATGTTTTATATGGCAGAGTGAAAAAGGAAATTAGTTATTTTTTTTTCCTGGCTAATTTGGATGAACAAACTGATAATGTGAAACTGGAATTTGGCTAACGGTGAAATCAGCTGAACAAAAGACAACAAAAAAAGACTTGAACAGATTTATGGAAACGTAAAGCAGTGACTCACAGTGATCAACGTTTAAAGAAGAGGAACACCAAGAAGCTTGATAATGCCTTTTAAAGAAAATGTATTACACACAGAGCAGTAGACAGATTATGAGGAGGGGAAACTGGCAACGAGGCCAGGGACCAAAACAGCTGTATCAAAAACTAAAAGTTAAATGAAGCTAAAAAAAGGTACAGATCTAGCAATGAAAAAGGATAAATAGAAATTTGAATTACGAGCAACTACCTGAGCTATCAGAATGAGCTAATTAATTAAAGGAGTAAGCAGCACTGGAGAACTGAATCAAAAAATAAACAAAGATGGGCCAGAATTACTGTGTTTGTCTCTACCTAATTTTAATCATAACATATGGCAAGTATACACTTTTGCAGTCATAATGACAAGGCAATTAAAAAGTGCATCAACCTCACTGTGTCAATCCAACCTCATTCCTTCCCCTAACTATTTAACCCACTTCTTGGTTAAGATGGTACTAACAAGTGATATGTTACCTTTTTACAGCTTTGTGGCAGTTACCTTCATGTCACTCTCAAAAACAAATTTAGAACGTACAATGCAAGATGACTATTCAATAATTTCAATTCTTAATAGTTTTTTAATAGTCATCAATGTCTCCAGAAATTTCATCAATGTCTGCTATCAGGAAGTACTCGGTTCTGTAATCTTTACTGGTAACTACAATACAGCACAGGATGTGAAAAATACTTCATAAGACGTGAAAAATACTTCAAGTTTGCGTAAAATACTTGAAATATGAGGACACTGCAAACACTTTGGGAACAGAAATTCAGAAGTACTTTGGTCATGAGGGAGATGTGCCTAAAAAATAAGCATTACATCTTTTTATTATCAGTTTACTAAGTACTACACTTGATAAAGAACATTCAAATGCACAAATACAAAATGGAGTACCTCTGACTAGGCAATAGTATTGCAGAAATCAGTCTTGGAAGCTGAATCTAGTGACTGGAACAGAATTTGCAATAAAGGCAAATTTATTTGCAGATGTATCAACTGAACGGTAATATACAACATATGGAAGGTAATTAAGTTCCGCTATTCAATGTTCGTAAGGTTCTTCCTCAGGTGTCGTATCTTCACTTAGATACTAATGGACAGACTGCAGAAAGTCTACAGTGAAAGTATACAAATGTCTCGAAACGCTGAAATAATTTGTTAATCTAGAAGTATTAATTATCAAAAACATTTAATCTTAAAAACAGAGGTCGCAGCAGATTCCCTGTGTCCGTTTCAAGCTGAACAGTAAGTAGATGGCCCACTACAGAAGGGACAACTCCACTTAAATACTGGGAAAATCTTCCATTTCTGATCACATGTGCACTACAGCAAAACCACAAAAGAGCCTGGATAAGCTCTTTCTTTGGTGTTTTTAAGAAAAATTCAACATCCATGTCATAGAAAGGTTCCGGATAAACAATCCTATCTCAAAGTAAAATAACAGACTGACAAGGATTTTTCTGAGAGCCTCTTCCAACCCAGTGCTTTTTCAAGTAAATCACATGGACAATATGCAAGTGAGACAGTGTGAGACAAGTAAGTATTTCAAAGATGGCAGATCTGAATGACTGCTCTCAGGACTTACTTTAGCTCCAACACTGCAACTTCCAGTACTCCCAGTGCTGCCACTTACTACTCCTGTAAATCTTGCCTCTAACAATTCTTGTCTTCTTGGGTCCAGGCTATGAAGCTCATCCATTGCTCCTAAAAAAGATACATAAATTCATCATATTTCCTAATATTTGAAGTGGAGTATTTTACAAACAAGCCAAACACACCACAGGCCTATGCAAAGAAAGAATTTATATCCTCAACTTGACAATGACTCACTGTTACCTAATAACCAATGCACTCAATTAATTATAGAAAATTTGTGGAAAGTTCTATGCATCAGAATAGCCTTGTCAATTCTGGTGAAAACCAGAACCTGTTAGAGGCGTGTAAGAGACATAGAGTCTGCAGTACGCAATACGCCAACCAGGCAATTATTTATAGATTAAAAACTAGCTGACAGGAGCAAAACATTTTCCAGCATAAAACCTCCCAATTCTGCAATGCATTCTGCAATGCTCTTTTTTTCCATATATTTAAATTGGTAAGACTATCCATGTTCAAGATCAACAAGTAGGAATCACAGGGAAAAAAATCAGAAGGCAGATCACAGTCCTCAACACATGCAAGGAAATGTAGTGTTATATGGAGGCTTGAAGGGCAGAGAACGAAGGAGCAGGATCAGCAATAAAAAAGGAGCCAAGAGTAACAGAGACTGTTGTGCAAGTGGTGGCTTTGACAGAGCCCTGTTAAATGGGGTAAAGCAGTGCTGCTGGAATCAGCAGGGAAAGTAAGGTGGAAGGAAATGGAGGAACAAAAGGAGTTTCTGATGAGCTCAGCCTACATGAGTAGGCTGCAACATGATGTGCAGCTTTCTAATTTGTATTTAAATCACTTACGGCTGTTTAATGAGTCTGAAAGATGATCCAGACAAATAGTCTTCCGTATTTACACAAAGTGCATTCTTTGTTTTTATCTCTTCAACTACTTGAACATTCAGTTTATCTTCAATTGGAAACACTTTGGTTGCTTTATTTTAAATAAGATACTTAAAGTCTTTACGCACTATTTTAATAATATTTACCACACAGTGATATAGTCTCAATTTTTTCAACTAAGACACAATAGGTTGGTGCTTTTCAGTCCCACAGGACAACACAGCAGTTCCGAAAGGAACAGTGCTATGAAAAAAAGCTTTTGGAATTCTGTTTTTATAAGTTTAAGTGCTACTATGAACCTCTACCCATCAGCTAAGCATTCTGACAACCAAGGCATCAATGTACCTTTTCCCACACTTTCTTATATGGCTCTTGGGTATCTCAAAATCTTTAGCATGCAAGAACTAGACAGATCTTTGTGTATCGGACACTGTGGCCACTCCTGGCCATGCAGCAAACCACGCCCCCACACATACTCCCCCCTCCCCCGGTAGCAGTGGATCTGCTATTTGGCTAATTCAAGCTGCCCTCGTTCCTGTGGGAAGGCAGATGATGGTGAGTGTGGTGTCAGAGCTCCTTTATCATGGGGTCTGGCAACAGACCTCCTCTGATGGAAGAAAACCACACCAAGACAAAAACAGTCAGTAGGGAGACATTCAGGAAGTGTGCTGGTGACAGAACCTTCTTTTGAAAAAAATCAAACCGCAAGTGGCAGGTTGAGGATACCACATTTTGTTTCTAGACATGGGGAATTCACCCAAACACAGCCATATACAGAGCTGGAGGACTCTTTCCAGCAATGTAGGCGAATTGCACAGTTTAAAACTGCAGCTGGCTTATCTGCAGTTTTAATGCTGCTTCTGAACTTGCTTAGTAAAAATTCCTCCAATTTCAACATACTTTAGATTGTAAACTCTCTGGCTTAAAAACTGTTTTACTATGTGTATGCTGAGTGCAGAACAATCAGAAATTCTCTTTAAACTTTTGCTTCCTAAAATGTGCTTTCAAGGGTTTCTATTACAAATTGTACATTTCTCATACACACAAAAATGGACTGTGCAGCAAGGAGTTTGTTTTTTTAAACCAGATATGTACAGCATACCTTTTCTAGTATGTATGTAATCTCTACCTTAATGGGCAAGTATTGCTCTGAAAAAGTGTAAGAAATTAATCACACCAGATTTGTCAGCAAGATTAAATTATTTTGCGTCATAACAGTAAGTGTTTAACTGCATGCCACTCTGAAAAAAACAATTTTTGGTTACCAGAGTAAACCATTTAATGAAATGGGTCTAGCAATATTTTGATTTATTGGCCTATTTGACAGTCACCATGTGCAGATGTTCAGTGCTTACTTAATTAGACTGATTTAACTCCAGCAATTACAAAACTATGTGTACGTTACAGAAACGGATACTATCATACCTTATACTGCTTATTTTATGAACTATGGGAAAGCAAAAATCACTGTGGATTGCTAAGGCTCATTTGAAGTACTGCAGAATAAAATTGCTCCTGAAGGTCTTATGTATTGTGTGTAGATACTAATGCACTAAATAGATCAGCACCGCTGGGTTAACTCACTGGTCAGAATGGTGACGTAGCAGGTAGGGGGGCAATCCACAGCACAGATGAAATACAATCCCCTTTTTTTTTTCTGCCCAGATTTTGGAGCCTAGGCACACTAATGAACGCACCATATTCTCTTCACTATTTCTGCTGGAGTGCTTTTTTGCTGTTATGTTTGGGGGGTTTATTTTGGTTTGGGTTTTGCTATTGTTAAATATCCAGAAGCAAACAGTAACACATACTCTGCCACAGTTGTGATTTGATTTGAAAGACAAGACAGAAAAGCTGGATTCAAACCTTCCCAGGAAGAATCCCAGGAACTGCCTTCCTCATTCATGCTGTAATTTCAAATTACCTCCTGACACAGCTATTTTTTCAAAATCATGCAGTTCTGCACAATCCTTCAGTTCTCAGCACAAGTTATCTACTTTTAAAGGTACTGTCAGCTCTAAGGTACTTCATGTAAGGGACAAAAAAATTTCCTTATATTATTGAAATTATATATTATATGTGACATATAATTTTTTAAAATACCAGATTTTATAAATTCTTCTGCTCACAGAATGCCTTGCTGCCCACAAGACTAACAAAACTTATGGTTTTGAAAATACACCCAGACTTCTTACTTGAACTAACTGCATTCCTACACCTGAAAGCCAACTCCCTAACTCAAAGGACATGCAATCACATTACACAAGTACATTATTTACACCACGATGCTCAAGGAAACACTGGTATTGCTACCACCCACTGCCATTCAAACTTGTACCATCTTCTAAAGAGACCTGGAAGATTAACTGAAATTCACAGAAGAGCCCTATAAACACTACTGTTCTTTATTTCTTGTAAACACTACAGATTTTTGAATGCTTTGCCTAGTAGTTTCCTGGGTTTTTTTAAAGTTTCCAACAATTTCTAGCTGTTGTGGTTTTGGGGATTGGTGGTATCCTCCATATTAATTTATCAGAACCATACACAGCCTCTCCTCTAAAAAGTAATATAAAATTTACAGATATCTTGTCCTGAAAAGGACACTTTTAGCAAGAACTCTTTGAAAAGAACTCCAAATTCCCCTGAGAATTTGTTAAGCAATGGGGTACGTCAAAAGCCAAAGTTATAAATCAGAGAAGCAATTTGCAAGCTTTTTCATGGCATCCGGTATAATAAATTATATTGAATTCTGCCTCAGAAAACAGAGATGTCAGGATCCAGAGGATTCTCCATGGCAGTTTGATTTTTTCAGAACCAGTGACCAGAAAACAATGAAGTGCAACTACATCTGTACCCCAAGGCACCTCACCCCCAAACAGACAAATACTTGCAAACAATCTACTTATTTAACCAAATACTTGCTCATATCTCAGTAAAACTTTAGAAGAAAACGTTTTAGAAGAAAAAGTTTAGCAGTGTTGCAACTGCAGGTCTTCACCTTCTAAAACCACATCTTTTTTAATACTCTTCTACTATGGACTCTATCTTAAGCATGGCTAGACTACACAGAGCAGCGCTGCAGATCCAAACACAAAGGCTTGACAGATCAGACATATTTTTCTTTTCCATTAAATATGGAATCAAGTTCCACGACTCAGTGTTTATCTTTGACTCTCTTATTACCCTGAACTGACTCTTGTTATCTGGCAATCAATTACAGCTTTGAGTTGAAGAAAGATCAACAGCTTCACACATTGTCAGATTTCTACAATGAAGATAAAGTTCATTATGCAGAAGCCAGATTCTTCTTAGAACAACTCTCCAGATTAGATTGAGGCCTCCCTCTCCTGAATTCAAGGCCAGCACAAACCACCTTTCACTTAAGCGAAAGCCATACTGGTTTGGTCTGGTTTCTTTAACGCATTTATATGCATATAGCTTTTAATGCCAAAGTAAAATACTTCAACACAGAGACCTATCTGTCGAATAGAAACAGACAGTTCAACAATAGCCCACATGTAAATTGAATTTCCTGACGTGCTCCTATCAGGCACTCAGATTTTATGGTAACACACACAGTATGAAAGTTATGCCCAACACCTTTTTAGGAACACTTCACATTAACATTCATAATATTGCCACCATGTAGTCTCTTCACTGACAGTAGCATACTTTAGATCAGTAATTCTAATTAATACCCAGCTAAAAGGGAGAGGGGTGAGAAAAGAAAGGGGTGGGGGTGTACACATTTCGAATAGAAGGAAAAGCAGCCTGGAAAGCAACTTTTTTTTTTTTGCTCCCCCTTCTTTTTTTAAAAAAATCAAGATTCCTTTAAAGGTATCAAACCAGACTTAAAGCTTGGTAACAACTTCAAGTATAGAAACCACTGCTTAACAGCACTACAATGCAATCCTTAAAGTCCTTAAGTAACTGTTTATTTCAATTTGGAATATCCTAAATTGCATTATCTCATTATCTTTATGTTCTAATAATTTACTTCATAACAATTGAGTATGACAGCTCTTGACATTCTAGGATACATGTTTATCAGCAAGTAAAAGGAAAGCTTTAAAATATCAAACGCAAAACAGACTACAGAAAATTACTAAACCCAGATTTTTAAACTCTCAAGCAGTCTCTTAAAAAAAGAGGCCACAAAACTACTTTTCTTCATTCATCAACATGAAGATGCATGTTGCTTCTGCATCCACATGAATTTCCTTTTAATTAAACTGCTATGGTTTCATTTTGGAAAAAAAAAAAAAACAACAAACAACCCAGACCAAAAACACTCAACTTCATTCTTCCTTCTTATCTTTCTTAAACTCTGGACTTCCCTTATTGCAGAACCAACCAGAAATGCCTTTTTCATTTCCAGGAAAACAAGGTAATGAAGCTAATATTTCTGCCTCCGAGAAAACAAAGTATTTGGTATTATGTAGTTAGGGAAGTGTTAGCAAGTCACCAACATGTTTATCCAGGTCTCTTCCAGATTAGACTTTATATACGCTTCAGTACCTTGAAAAGGCCAATGGAGAATAAAGCAACCCAGAACAAGTTGTCACTGAAGGAAGAGAGGGAGCACTAAAATACAAACCTAATCAAGTGAAAAAGCATGACAAACCAAAATACATTAAAACATCAAACTGTATGGAGTGAATGCAAATTGTGACTTGAAAATTGGAACAAATGACACTTGTTCAATTTAAAGTAGAACATTTGGGCTGTGAGACTGACAAATTAATAAAAAAACCCCAAAAAGTTGACCTGTGTTTCTAAACCATTTCTTGAATAGTCTTTCTTCCACAGCTTTTTGGGGAGTCACAGAAAACAGAATTGGAAACAGCCTTGAAAACTACTAATGTGGTAAGAAAACAAGTTGAGATGTTAGCATGATCACATAAAGCTAAGCAGTTTTAATTTGAGAAGAGCTCCATTTTAAGGTAACAGCAAAAACTCAGCCCATCCTTAGCAGAAGGCTAAGGTACATCACCACCTAAAGTCATTTAGTACCACGGCCTCAGAAGTCAAGATGGTCCCATTCAACTGATATCAGCAGTCAGAAGGGTAGACAGCAAGAGACAATCTCTGAGATTTAAAGTCAAACAAAGAAACAAAAAAAAAAATCACAAAACTATATTTACATCCTAACAACAGCTACATAACCAAAGCCTAGAGGACACTGCTTACCAATGCCCCAGTATTCCAACTCTTCCAAAATACTTAACTAACAGCTACAGATCACCTGTAACAAAGTTAAACCTGAAAATTTGGAAATGCTTAAAATTACTTTCTAATGAACAGGATTAACTTCTTTTACAGAGGACGACATAGCTGCTTTAACCTCCAAACAACAGGTAACATGAAAAAGTTCAGGGTACTACATTAAAGTTGAAAACCTTCGCTGTAGCCGAAGCAAACAGTGGCAGTTCATGAAACAGAAAAGGGTAAAAATATATCCTCATGTTCAAGTGAAACTAGCTGTTTGAAAAGATCATAAGAGATCAGAAAATCCTAATGAGAGACATATCTAAGCCCAGGGTCAGGAAAGAACAGAATCCATTTAATTAATCAAGAGTCATTTTAAAGCACAGTGAAAATACAACATTTCTCAGCACCTGAGAACACTGAAACAAGTAACACAGCAGACACTTCTGTTTCCTAACAAGGACACCCCCTACCACTACTAAGGTGCCGAGGTGAACTTAACATGCTTTTCTTACTAATCTAAACAGAGTTTTTATTCCACTAACTCATCCTTTTAAAATGAGAAAGACTGTGTCCACAAGAATAGGCAGAGAAAGGTGGGTAAAAGCGAAAGGTGACTACTGCTGACAGGAGGCTGAAGAGTAAAAGAAAGGAGGGAAAAAGCAGGATAATTAGCAGACAGATCAGGCTTTAGTCTACATAAAACCTGTGGGATAAAAAAATCTAACTGGAAAATTTTGGCCTACAAAAGCACAACTACGGTAAGTCTAACAAAGTATAAGAAAAAAAATCTCTATGAACATAAAAAGACAACAGTTTTGGACAAATAATATAAATTAGTATCTGCTGATTACAGTTTGATAATTGCTGGATGCAAACTTGATAAAATATAAAGCAAAGAACATAAGGTTTTTCTGATGGGGAGGAAAAAAACCCCAAACACAGTAAATTTCTGACCTATTTCCCATGAACTATAGAGTTGACAAGGAAGTGCATTTTGGATAGGTTGTTGGGTTACCTGGACTCCATCATTCAAAATTAATTCTTCTGGTGTTGAAAGAACAGGAAAATATTTCCTGTGTCCCTTCTCTCCCCAGGATGCAGCAGTCTATTTCCTTATGCAAGTCTTTTAAAAATTCTGTAGTTTACTTTTTTAAAATGCTGTTTGAACATTGTTTATTTCACTTTTCCCAACATTTCCCCAGTCCAGAAATTTGATCTAAAACAAAGAAAACTTTGGCTGCTGGAGAGGCAAGTAATTTCCTGCAAATCATTCTTCAACAGAAATCAATTCTTTAACACTAAAAAAGATTGTAATGATCTTTAGACTTCATGTCTGTGCTGCCAGTTTTTGGATTTCAATTTTCTGGCCAATAACCTGGAAAAGAAAAGGGCATTACAGAGAAATATGTTCCTGAGTGAACCTCTGCTAACATCTTGAAGAAAGACTTATGAATAAACCACTTGGGCCATCTCCAGATCAGCTAGGACACATTTGTGGGTAATGAAACATTTGTGGGTAACAATTTAAGAATGTTTAATTCTTCCTGCCTTTCAGCTGGGTGCTGTATTCTAAGGATCTCTTGAGGATTATGCGTCTCATCAGATGGCTGTAGGAAGCAGAGGCAGAGATGAACTTACAAGTTGCCTACAAGTGCCTTGATCTGGCCACAAACCAACAACATATTCTCATGCGAGTGGGTATATGCCACAAGGATGGTATGCCGCTCAGAATGGCTCATTCCGAGCTCAGGGCATGATTCATACAACTGAGAGGACAACAGCTCCCCAGGGTCTATTCTATCGTAAGCGGGGCTAAACCAGGCATGCAACTATGGCCAAGGCAATATCCAGTGATGTCTCATTTCTGACTAGGCCCTCTACCAGTCCTACCCACTGGAAGCACAGCTGAATCGATGAAAGCCACATATGGCTAAAGAGCAATGCCTGGGCCTCCTGAAGCAAGGAAGAACTCAGATATTTCTGACTGACAGCATTTCCCCTATGTAATGCATACAATTAATTGCACTTTCCTTCAACACCACAGACAACAACTGCACAGGTGTAAATACAGCCTGTCTGAGGTGTACCACAGTACCCAAGGAAGACAATGTGCCACCACTAATGTAGGCAATAGAAAGACTTGAAAAGGAAAAAAAAAAAGAAATAACTGAGCACTATTAAAAATTACGTTCCAAACTTAAAAAGTGATAACATGCATGTCTATGACAGCTTTCAAGACTGAAGTCTGTCTAACAATTAATGGTGCTGCTGGGTCAGAAGGCTACTGAAGTTTTTTGCAACAATGACATGGTGTGTCTCATTTCAATCTTGTTCATTATTCAGAAAATTAGTCAACATTTAGTTTTATTTGGCATGTGAAAACATACAACAGGTCAGTTTTTAGCCAAATTTATCTTTATGCTAGCTTTTCCTAAAGAGATTCTTAACCAATAAAATTTTTCTCGCCCTGCCCCAGAAATTATTATGCCATTATTTTCACAGTGGTTTTTTTTTTCATATCAGTGATAGGAGTTGGCAAGTGTGGAATAATTAATAAAGAGAAGATATAGCACAGAACATTCAACATGGCATCTACCTATCCATTTCCCAAACTTTTAACATAACTCCATGTGCACTGTGTACAGGAAGCGTTAGCATAGCAAATACTGCTATGAGCAACAGAACCACGACAAGGTCCTTCCTGAGTCTGTTGAATAATGCTTAATGTGATGAATAACGGGAAATTAAGGGAATGAAGGGAAGAAGGACAACTGAAAGAACATGCAGTATATTTCCCCCTGTACTGAGCACTGGTGAGGCCGCATTCAGCTCTGGGCCCCTCACTAAAAAGGACACTGAAGTGCTGGAGCATGTCCAGCAACGGGCAAGAGGGCTCCTGAAAGGTCTAGAAAACATGGCTTATGAGGAGCAGCTGAGACAACTCGGTTTCTTTAGTCTGGAGGATTCTGGGGGGACCTCATCAGCCAGGGAGCTGGTACAGTCTCCCTTGAGGTGTTTAAGAGGTGTCTGAATCTGGGTGATATGGTTTAGGGGTTGCAGTGTAGTGCTGGGTTGATGGTTGGACTGGATGATCTTGAAGGTCTCTTCCAACCTTAATGATTCTCTAGTACTAATATCTCAAATGCTGTTTATCTTGGAGTTGCCTCAACAGCAGTGAAGAGGCTACGTTTTGAAGACTGCTATCACTATATTTTCTCCTCTCCTTTGCACACCTTAACTACTGAATTCAACAGATCAGTTCATGGGCACTGTAACAGAAACCTCTGCTGTGCCCCACTGCAGAACAGTCCACTTGGAAGAAGAATTCCCCACATCCAAAATCC
Organism: Cephalopterus ornatus; assembly: GCA_013396775.1. Classification (NCBI taxonomy): domain Eukaryota; kingdom Metazoa; phylum Chordata; class Aves; order Passeriformes; family Cotingidae; genus Cephalopterus; species Cephalopterus ornatus. The sequence continues at coordinate 1,086,203 of VZRE01005141.1, read as the reverse complement.
CTCTCCCTTCTAATCTCTTAAAAACAATATTAGGTAAGATCAGAGTGTACTGCCTATGTCAAAATCCCAAACTGCAAGATCTTTCCCCATCGTGAGAATCCTCCTCTAGGATACACTGCAGAAAAGAAGCAACAGTGAATACTATCCCTTTTGGAAATGCTCTAATTTAAAAGACTTACTCTGAACTCACACAGCTAAGAGTTTAAATAATAAAGAATTTGCTAAAACCACATATCTCAAGTTGCTGGCTACAATACCACATGCAGAACAAGCCTGACAAAGAAGTCAACACTAAACATATACAAACCACATAGGTGATATCCTGAACATGTTCATTATAAGGAATGGTATAATTTCCTTTGAAACTTGTTGCTATGTAATCCCAAGTGTCATATTTACCTGCTTTTTCTGAAGGCCTGGATTCCTCACTTACAATTGTTCTCTAGATTATTCTGAAATGCAAAGAGCAAGAGCAGGTTCTGATTTGGTAGGGTTTTGGTGGCTTTTCAACACCGTCAACATCTATGATTTAATAGCAAACTGTCAGAGCCAGTGTTTCAAAGAAAGAAGTAGGTTTGTTAACGTAGTCCTGTCTGACCATTTTGCACTCTTCATGGCTAAAGACAGTGATACTGGAGACCAAGTTTATTGACTAGTTGTCTCTCACTGTCTGAAGTACTGCTCTAAGCATTTAGTCTATTTAGAACACATACTATAGAATAAATGCATCTTCAGTAAAACTCATTTTTAATGACAGCATCTGATTTGAACATCTGCTACAGTGATGGAATAAACAGAGATACAAAGCCCCCTTTTAAAGTGCTTTTAATAAAGTTTTGTTCCAGACAACTGTCAGCTTTGGCAGCAACTGGACAGACAACACATCCTCCTCCTGTTTCTTGTCATCTCTGACCACTATAGTCCGTGCATGCATAAATGCAATACTAACCTCTCTAAAGTCTCCCAAAAAGCCTTAAACAATCATATCTAGGTCCTATGGAGCTTTCTTCTGGAAAGGAAAGATTTATTACACAGTTGTAAGGTCAAAACCAATAACTTTTCTTTCTTCAGGGTTAAAAACAATGTTCTGGTTAAGAAAAAACAACAGTAAATGCATTGTTTTATGACCATGTACTACCAAGTTAGAAGAGAGGTTAAAAGAAAATATCATGGTGCCCCTTTGGGTTGCCTTTGTCAATCAAAAATAAAAAAGTCCTTGCTAGCATCCCATAGAGCAGTATCAGTGTTGACGTATTACACTGTACTACTCCCACTCTGACCAGTAAACAAATACACCACATACAGACAAGTTTATGTTTACAATAGCCCTATAAAGTAAGAAAAGCCTATTTATATGTTACAGAAAGTACCTATCATCTTGGACAAAGTTACACAAGGCATCTGTGGCAGAACACTAAAAGACTGCCTGCTTAGGTAACAAACATCTGCCTTGAACACAACATTATGTCAAGAGAGATAAAAACTAACAGCCTGGGCTGCACATATGCAGGTGACGTACTGCCTGCCTATCTCTACCAGCTTCCTCCTCTTCTGTGTAGGAAATCTGCAGCAATTACTGTTGCTTCCAGACAGCTCTGTAAAAGGTATCCAAACAGAAAGAGAGCAGCAGAATTTGCCCACTTCAGCTGCAAAACCAGATGCTCCCTGTCCCCTTGGGGAACAGGCAGCAAGCAGGGAGAAGCACATTGCAAGTTCATGGGTCACTTGTTGGTGATGCAGACTAACAGGTCACAAGATAATACCAGTTTTGTGATATTCTCAAGAAGTGCATCCCATGCTGAACAAAAGCTTGCTATATTCCATCCCTCCATTCATTTCCATGATGAAAAGGACTAAAAGCCAGGAGCAGTCCTGAAGAGGATCTACACAGAGATACCAGAAAGTCCAGCAAATTTCATTTGCTGCATTCAGTTATAAGGAAACAAACTGAGAGCTCTAAATGCCCGAGTCCACGAAATGGCTGTTCTGCAAGAATTTAAAATGGCACAGGGCTTTTGCACATATCAAAAATAAACAGTAGTTTCTGATATCTGAGGAAGGAGTGGAAAGGAAGTTAAAAGCAGAGGTCACCTATAGAGCAGGAAGAGAGCAAGCAATGTCTATTACCACAGAGCTTTTGGTTCTCACCCTTGCTCCTCAGAAAAAGTAAACTGTGAAAGAAGAAATATAAGTTGTGTAGCTTTTGCCCAAATAAATTTTTTTGAAGTTATCCATAGAGTACAAAGGCAGGCCAAACCCCCTCAAAAATTTAATAGAATAAATTTATCTTATTTTTCTGAGTTACAATACCAGTCATTTAGTATTTGAGAGCTGTATTTGTGTCAATAGAAGTGTGTTTCAGTTGTTAATTCCGTGAACTTCCTAATCTCCTTACTTCTGTAGCTCCTACTGCCATTTCTACCCCCACGATCTTCAAAATCTCACAAGCACAGCCAGCCCACTGACCCTCGAGGCAAGTGCTCTGCTCCTCAAAGCACACAGGACATAAATGGCTGACCACAGTACATAAATCTTAACCTATACTGTTCTTGCCATTACATGGCAAGGAACATGCTACAAATAAGAAATGGAACAAAAAAAAAATCCACAGTCTTTACAAATCGATTCATCTATTTCACTCACTACATTGTGATCAACTAAAATTTCAATCTCCATATAGTTTTAACATCAAAAATGCAAAAAAGCTCATTACACCTCTAAGATTAAACTGGAGCAGTAAATTCATGGCTAATTGTAATCATAAGATTCAATATTTTCGCTATGGAACTATTTTTTAACCATTTTAAGGAAAAGATATTAACCTCAAATAACACCATCAATTTCCTCCTTTCAAAATACCTGTACGGCTCACTCAGCATAGAAACTACAAAAAACTGGAACAGAAATAACTTAGCTAAGAGATTTAGACTCCAGAATCACAAGATCCACCAGAAACAACCACAGCACCAGACAGCTCGTGTATCAGGGATGCTGTCCCCTGTGCTGAGCAGGCCGAGTTACCTGTGAGATGGCTTCCTCTTGGAGGCACCCTGCCTAAGTGGTGCTCAGAGAATCAGGCACCTAGATACTGGTCCTTAGGTTTTTGTGGGGTTTTTGGTTTTGGTTGGTTTTTTTTTAATTTACAACTCAAACAGCAGCCTCTGACCTGACAAGACAATCCAAGCTTCACTGCACAGGGGAAGAAATTAATTTCTTTAAAGTCCCTTGTAGGGAGGAGCCTTTCCAAATACGACTAGACAAATTACACACACACAAAGCTGACTTGCGAATGACTACACCAACATTTTCCTGGGACCTTGCAGCATTTCTCCCATTCTACAGACAGAGAAAAAGTGAGACTTGTATGAAAGACACATCAGCAAAAAAATCAAATTTAAGGCTAAGGGGGGAAAATATTCCAACTTTTTACTCATTATTCCTACAGCACAACTACAAAGCCTGTTGATATTAGGAGCATACAGTGAATTCAGTTGCAACTTTGAGTACTGAACATTTTTAAAAACTCAGAACCCACCCAGTTCACACACAAAGAAACATCCTATGTAATCATCTGTCAAAAATTCAGTTTTAGTGTTGCTCAGCATTATCATTAAAGAAATTTGCATTACAGGCGTTTCTCCTATCCAGCGTTCATTGCCTAATTTTAAACCAGCTTTCTTTTCTGCTATACTATCACTTTCATTCAAGTTTTAGAAAAAAACAGAAGGAATTCTCACTCCTTTCAACACTGTCCCATCCTAATAAGTATCCATCTTGCTGGCTAAGTGAACCTCATGGAACAAAGTCTGCAATCATGTGAATAAAATTTCGTAACATAAATGCAGTTAAAGCCCTGAGGGCAACCTGGAATAGGAAAGAGCAGTTATAAGCCTTTTCATACTGCAAATTGAAAAAAAAAATATTTTCAGGTATATATTCAAAACATACTTCAAGACACCAGTAAAAATACTTCTGTGTAATTAACATCATGCACCATGTAGAAGCACCTGAGCACTCCTAGTACTTATCGTCCTTTCCTTCTTAAAGGATAAGGACGTTACACTGTCTTCTGTGGACCACTGCAGGCATAATTTAAGCAAAAACAAGTGTGATTCAACATCCCCTCCCCAGGATGATAAAGCAGTATTTCTCCTTAAAATAGCTCACCCCAGAGGCAGGGAAGGGCCATGAAATTCCTTGGATGGTAAAAGTGGGTTTCATGGAGCCTATTTCCTGCAGCTGATTTGAGAGACAGAACAGACTGTGCTACCAGGAGGCAGCAGCACACCCTACTAACAGCTGACAAATCGGGATGCACATTTAACACGACTGACCAACACTCCTGACTTTAGGCTAACTATTAACCACATGGAAAATGTTATAGAACTGAATACTTCTATCACCAAACCTATGATGGACTTAATAGAGGACCCAGAACCAAACCAGGCTTACCACCATCAGTTAGAAAAGGCAAACAGGCCAAATGAGAGCAGGGCCTGTACAGTCAGACATGGCAAAGGCCCTGATGAGTCTCCAGGTGCATGGGGGTACCTGACACACGCACCACATGCCCACCTCAGCCTGCTGCTTTAGTGGCTGTCTCAGTGACAGAAACACAACTGAAATTTAAGCACTAGTCAAAGCAACTGAATAAAAACACATGAATAAGGAGGAAGTTTCACTAACAGCAGTTCCCCAGAAGAACAAGCAGGCCGAGTTGGAGGCCACTCTCCTCATCCTGCCCATGCCCAGTGGGAGCCGCTGCTGCCGGCAGGGCCGACACACACCACACGCCTGCAGAGGTGGCAGCCACGTCCCTGTGGGTATTGCATCGCCACAGGAAATATGGACATGCGATAAAGTCTACACACAGGAAAACTTCTAAATACAAGGTAGCAAATGGCAGCTGACTATACCAGGCAGGTTTGGTGTAACTATTAAAATAAAATTAGTTTAGTCTCTAATGAAACCCTTTATATCCCTAATAGCTAGTCACACCAGTAGTTACTTGAAACACTAATTCACTGCTTTCACATAACAAAATACTGTTCTGCAAGTACTACATACTAACATGATTATTTACCAAATGAAAAAACTCCTACTAAAAATGCCTTGTTTTTTCAGAAATAAACTCTTTCACTTGATACCTTTGGATCACTGACACGACAAACTCAATAGATTCAATGACTCAAAGCATTTGTAATAACCTGTCTTGACTTAAACCTAAAAAGCATGAGGAATTTCCATTACTGAAGACTGAATAAAATACTGACAAAATCTGTTATTTCCCCAAAATTTGGACCATTACCGACAACAATCTTAAAACTAGATTTAAGAATTCTGACACCTGAGATAAACCAACATCCCTCTCCAGTCTTTCCAGACACAGGCCCCTGTGGTTGTGAACTCCTAACTGCATGAAGCACTCACCCTCGCTGTCAGCGCTACAGAGAGCTCCCACATGGTGGTGTGCCGTGGGATCCCGGGCAGATCCTTGCACAAGTGTGTCACTGAGCTCACCTCCAGCTGAGCGTGGGAGGTTCAACATCAGGCAGGTTCCTGCTCCCAGCGCATCGACCCATTCCCTTTATCTAAGACTGCTGTCCCTCCAGCAATATCAACAGCATGCACAAATGAAAGCTGAGCAGGGGCAGCACCGTTTAGAGAAGCAAAGGGGAAGCAGAGGAGCAGGATGAGATTGGAGGTCACCCTTGTGGCCCAGCACCAGTCAGGAAGGGAAACTGGCAGTGGGAGAAGGCAGGCTGAGCGACCTGGTCTAGGAGAGAGCACACACCCCACCCAGAGACAGCAGGGATGGTGGCAAACAGCCAAAGTTCTGAAACTTCTGACAGTCACTGCTGCTGCCGCCTCATCACTTTCTTCCCTTAGAAAGATGGAATTCCAAAACCAAAACAACAAAGTAAAAATAGCAGGTTCTTTTGGTTTTGGTTTGTTTGTTGTTTTTTTTTTTTAACAAACTTGAAGAAAAAGATGTAAGGAAAACAGCAGGAAGGTAGTGTCAGACGCTGGCAGAGACTGGTGCCTGTTGTTTGCAATTCTCTAGAAGAGAAACACAAGTGAAAGGCTCAGAGAGAACAGCACATTGTGATTTAGCCAGGAGAACAAATCAGGTCAACTTTCAATCACACAATACAGAGGAGGAATAAAACCAAAACCCACTGCTATTAAGGTCATTTACTGGCAATTATTTCATTGTCGTTGCTTCAATATTTCATACCCAAATTATGATATATGTTGCAAGTATAATAGAGATAAAATACAAGAAATACAATATTAATATATAATCTAACACACAACTAGGCTGTTGTGAACTCTACATGTTTCTGTTTATCTGTTTAAAAGCGAAAAGCAATACAAAAAGCTAAAATTCATAATAAGGCAAAACTGGCATGATTAATCCATCTGCCAAATTTTGTACCATCTGCAACAGTCTTTAGGTTTAACAAAATTACAAATTTGAAAAAATGAAAAAAGTTTTTTAGAAGTATGTAATAAAAAACAACAGAAAATTAGAACATTTTTACTAACAAGCAGTTGAAATCTTTGTGTAAGCTTAGCTTGTTTAAGAGACTGCTAGGGATAATGCAGGGTACTAACTTCAACATTAGTATTCCTAATAACAAAACAGCTCGTCAAGATAACATTTTGTGTATATATAAAAGTGTGTCCCTGCAGGACATGTAAAATTGCCCTTCCCTAACACTAACCACTTGCATGTTCTGGACATGTAAGCATGTATTGAACAAGCAACTGAAAAAAATATCATCTATGGATGCAGAATACAAAATACCATCTAACAAGAAGGACCAACATGATACTTGCCTCTCCTAGTTTGAATACTGGTGAAACTCCTCTTAGGCATTATTTGTATCACAGTCACTTAACAATACAATTTAATTATAAAGAGGCAATATGTAATTTGATAAGTAAATTAAATAAGCAATGAACTTCAAAAAAGCAACCACACACAGAGGCACATGCACAGCAAAAGTGTCATTTAAAAATTTTAAACTTGCATCTCCAGGAACTACTTCTATTTGAATCCTACGGTAACTGTGAAATATTAAAATCCCACTCCTCATAACCCTTTATAATACTAGGAAAAAAGGTACTATAACAACAATTATTCTACATTATTCAAAGTTAAAGCTTGTAGAAAACTTACAAGAGAGCCTCTTATCATAGTTCAGTACTGTGAATAAAACTACTGAAACTAAAATGCAACATTAATAATCAAAAAGTTTCTAAAACACGTATCAAAGACACAGCAACCACTCCCAAAGAGCCACCAGTTCAAGCAATAAGTGATATGCAAAAAAACCCCCAAAAAACCAAAGCAAAACAAAAAAACACCAAAAAGAAAATAATATAGTAATACTGACAAAACTACTCTATATAATCACCACTATCACAGTTGAAAAAATTACTTTATGAGGATAATCACACCTCCTAGATATCACCACTCTTGGACATTCTACTGATGTTGAAGTGAATATTATTAATAACATGTGGATTTTATTTTCAACTGCTTTATAATGAAAATATCAACTTTTAAAGAACATTACTTTTCTCACCACTTTTACTGGGAATAACCTAAGAAATAACAAAGGCTATAATGCCCCTGAGGACAAAACTAGCTAGAAAGAGAGCATTAGTGTGCACACATCAAAAAATTGGCTAAAGTACTGCTGTAAAATTTAGGACAAAACTGTGGAAACTATGTGAGAACACAGCATTAACTACAAAAACCAATATTTACCAAATACAGTTATGTAGTGTACAGGTCTGACTAGTCTAAGCCACGGGAGTGGGAAAAAAAAGAAGTATCACAAATCCTACTTGTAGCATCATCTGAATCTGTCTCCACAGAATCAAGAGGCCAATAAGTTCCGTAGTGGAGAACAGAAATGGGAAATACCTCTGCTGTTAAACCTACATGATCCCAAGGGAATTGGAGGCCCCAGAGAGAGAAGATTAGCATCTAAATTATATTCTTTCAGACTTGCATGACATATGAAAAGTAGCTTATATATTTATTTGTAGCATTACTTTCCAATTTGTTGCCCTTAAGCATATAGTTTAAAAGTTCTATTACTTACAAAAAAGAAAAAAAATTGCAATCCATCAAAAGCTACAGCTGCAAAACATGGTGACTGAAGTATCCATATGCTTTCAGTTAAAGGTACAGTTGAAAATTAAATAGCTAAAAGGTTTGGTGTATGTGACATCATACAACAGATTTTTCTGAAAGCATCAAGATTTTCTGTTATTCCTCAAAAAAATAAGTTTTTTCTTATTTTTCTCTTACAAGTATAGATCTATTAGAAGTCCATAGAAAGGGAATCTAGTACTCACCAATTCCCCAAGTAATTATGGTCAGGCTTTATTTCCTGTAAAAGGCACTCTGGAGTTTCTTACCACCATCCTCATCTCTTAAAATCTGAAGTACAGAGTGCTTTGTTCTTAAGGACATTATAAAGAAAGCACTGTAGCCTTTAAGTTTCCACCTACCTAAAAGTGTATAGATATGATCAGGCAAGATACACTGCCTAATGCTCCTGCTGCCACCTCTCAGCAAGCAGAGGTGGTCCTAGGGAATACCAACCTCCTCTGTGATGTTCAGTTTCACGTAAAAGCTCCAGTAAATTAACTTTCCCACTCTAAAGTGACCAGATTCCCATCACAGTCGTGTAGCCACTCAACAACCCCTAGCTTTCCCTCTAAATCCTTGGAAGACACTGTCAGCCTCGGAGCCTCTCCAGCAAAAGCTATTGAGCACAGGGTGGATAATTTTTCTTATTTGTGTATTTTAAAAATATGCTCCAGCATTAAATGCTTAAGCTAAGCTTGCAGCGATAAGAATCTACAGTGAGGTTTAAAGTTTATGATCTATTAAATTCATACAAGGGAAAAACACATCCAAATGTTATAAACTTTAATGCTCTGCTGGCAGCCAAACCATCACATCACGGGAAGCTGCTGGTGAACTGCCTGAATCAGAGGGATGAAGCACTCCATCAGCTTTGACCAGCAACTACTTCTGCCATTTTCATTTGTTCAACCATTTCAACAGTTGGTTCACTCAGAACTGCTAAAGAGCAACTGACAACTCAGAACAGAGGAAAGGCTGGCTTTCTTTTCCAAATGATGAACAAGAAGGAATGGTGACTGGATTTGACCTATTAACTCCAAATCTCACAAGGCACAATGACCAGAAAAAAAAAATTACTCATTTTACAAACAACAGACAATTCTACTTAATCTGGTTTAAATTCAAAACACATTTGGATATATTTGTTTCTACTACGTATGTAGCACAATTAGGATTCATTTTATTTAGCTAACAAAGTAAGCTAAAAGCTGTCTAAAGCATAGGGAATTATGTTTCTTAAACATTAAGAATCTAAGCTGCGTAACTACCTAACTAAATGCATACAGATGTGTACCCTCCCACCTAGCAAGAGGTATGATCAAATTAGACCAATTAGAATCAACTTTTCTTTAGGAAAAATAATTAAGCACAAATGCAAAATAAAATTAAAAACAATTATTTAATCAGGGTTTCCTGCTCACTGATTTAAGTCATGATTAAAATTAGTAATATAGTCACTCTGATTTCAGCCAATCCCTCCAGCATGGACTGATATCGAAGGCTCGCGCAGTCCCAGCCTTCCCCCAGCACCTTCAGCACATCCAAACTCATTTAGGACCTTCTGCTCCATTCTTCTGGGACTAAGTTTGACTGAGGTGGATTAAAGCTTACAAGCTTTAATGTTGCTTCCACCTACCACATCCTCACCAGAGAAAGGCTGGTTGCCAGGATTTTTCTGTTGGCATATCCCAGCATTCTGCTCAGAAATGAAAGAGAGAAGTAAGACCTCCAGAGAGAAGGTGACTGGGAAGTAAGCAGACCCTTACTTCCTATCCCAAATGGAGCATCTCAATAAGGATGGAGTCAAGATGATAGGAAATGCAGGATCCAAAATACCTTCTGATACTCACTAACATCTCCCTACTGCTACAGAACTTGATCTTTAAGTACTGAACTTAAAGTGATAAAGTGCAGTACTCGTTCCTTATTATCTTCAGCTACTATTAGGAGTTTTCCACTTGCAAGCCCACATGAAAAAAATGGGTTCTATTATGGCAGCCAGCTTCTGTTTAACTGCTCTCAACGATCACAACTGAAGTACTGGCATTCTCAACAGAAACCCTGACCACTCTTCTTCCTCTACCCACCTTAATATCCACTCAGAGCAACCTGGCAAACCAAATTTCCCTTTTCCTATTTTACAGCTGAAACACACCAAGCCAAACAGAAGGAAGTTCATAAATACAAAGCTTTTCTTCCTCCCACTTGTGTGCTTTTATGCTTTTTAGCTACAGTTCAGGAAATACTCTAATGCATAAACACAATTTACTAACTTCAACATTTTTTCTTGTGTAAAAATCTCAGCATGGAAGCAAAAAATTTAGTATGGGAGTAAACTGCAAGTACTACTCCAAAACACAACCTTATACCAAGAATACAAAAAGCATAAAGGATTATTTAAGCTTATCGTATTTTCATAATCTCAATTTTTAAGGTAGCAAAATCTACAGAATATATATAATGCACATATATAAAGTAGTCTTTCCCAGGAGTCCCAACAGTATTTTGCAACCATTTAGGATTACCAGGCTCTAAAAAAATCCAAAGAAATGTCAAGACTAAAGACTAATTGCAGACTACAGTTATTACTAATAAGCAAGTTTACTTCAGCGTGATTAAGAAAAAAAATTACTTGCTGAAAGAAAAAGCAGACAAGAAGAAAACATAGGGAAAAAAAGAATGAGAGAAATAACAAGCTTTTTATTTGAATGGAGATAATAATAAATAAATACAGCCTGTCCTTAAAGATATCAATTCTCTCTCCATTTAAAATGGAATAGGTTAATGGGAAATGCCATTCTAGGCAGCTTAAAACAGAATTAAAACAAAACAATCAGCCAAGCACTAATTTGCTCTATTCGCTACAGCACTGCCTTATAGAAAATCAGATTCAAACAAGGATACATATTAAAAAAGGTCATCTTTTCCCATTTCTCATTCGGACATGCTACAAGATCTTATAAGAATCTGGCATAAGCATCAGTTTACCATGAGAAACTCATCCTCAAGAAAACCAGAAGCCAGAATTTCTGTGTATCACTAGCAGCACAATATTAAGTCTCACACAACATGCTACATGCTACAGCCAGCCTAAATAAGCTTTTATGATTGCTTTGCTCATTCTGAGTAAAAATATACCACCATTTTTAAACTGAAAGTATTCCCATTCTTGTCTGCTCCCATATGAACTGGCCAAATTCATAAAATGCTCAATCTATAGTTGCAGGATAAAAAACAACAAACTTACTAAGAACTTACTGGTAAAGCAAATAAAGCAGACCAGGTTTTACACTACAAGCAAACAACAGAAAACAACAACCCTGAAAGTTTTAATACGATTCAGGTAGCTTTCATGTTCATGGACTAATACATTGTACATAGCATAGGGGACACAACCTGGTACCTAGAAACATTTTCTACACTGAACACTTGAGGAGGAAATACACTGCACCTTTATGCTCAAACAGACAACTACCATCCCATTTTAGTTAACAACAAATACAAATATGAGACATTTATCAAACTTTAAGAAAAAAAAAAAGTTAGCAACAAAGTTTGCTATACCTACAACATTAGTTCTTCAAAGACTGTCAAATACATGTCATAAGTTTATTTACCACTTTGCCATCATATATTAATTTGGGCTCAAATTTGAAAACTGAAATTAGCGTTCCTGTTGTGGTAATTCAAAGTTCTATTTGGCATTCGATTTTGCTTTTAGCGAAGTGCTGAAAGCCAACAGCACACACAAAAAATAATTTACAAAGCATTATGCTTGATTGCCAGATATTACAGCACTGCTCAGTGAGTCAGCCACACCCCGGGCTGCATCAAAAGCAGCATGGCCAGCAGGTTGAAGGAAGTGATTCTGCCCCTCTACTCTACTCTGTTGAGACCCTACCTGGAGAGCTGTGTGCAGCTCAGGGGCCTCAACATAAGGATGTGGACCTGCTGCAGGAGTCCAGAGGAAGGCCATGAAGATGATGAGAGGGCTGGAGCACCTCTACTATGAAGACAGGCTGCAAGAGTTGGGGTTGTTCAACCTGGAGAAGAGAAAGCTCCGGGGACACCTTAGAGCAGCCCTCCAGGAGCTTAAGGGGCCAACAAAAAAGGTGGACAGAGACAATTTACAAGGGCAGGGAGGGACAGGACAAGGGACAACGGCTTTAAACTGAGAGTAGGCTTAGATTAGTTATTAGGAAGAAATTATTTACTGTGAGAGTGGTGAGACTCTGCAACAGGTTGACTGTCTGGTAATTGTGGCTGCCCCATCTCTGAAGTGTTCAAGGCCAGGTTGGACGGGGCTTTGAGCAACCTGATCTAGTGGAAGGTGTCCCTACCCATGGCAGTGGGGTTTGAACTAGCTGACCTTTACAGTCCCTTGAAACTCAAACCAATCTATGAAATCTCTTCTGACTCTGCCTTGTCAGCAACGGCCTGAACATTCCCCATTTACGAAACAGCACTTTCCAGCTATGTGGTTTGGTGTTTTTAGTTACACACATAAAGCAGACAAAAGTCAAGAAACTTCAAACAGGAAGTTGTGTGACTGCAATTACGTGAGCTATGGCACAAGATTTATCTACACAATCACACATACTGTATGTAAAATAATACTGCATAACAGTCCTCCTAAATTCCTGATAACATCTATTGCAGACTCTTGAATAAGTGACCACATATACCACAAATAAGTCATAGGCATGTAAAACAATTGACGGAATGACAGGCATTTAGAAGCTATACTAAAATGCAAACAAGAGACAGTTCTTATACAATAAAAGTGTACAGACACTATTGTATTCAAGTCCATCACAGTCCTTTCATTTTAAAACCTTAAAACATATATTCAAATCAATACAGCTAAGCAATGATGCCACTCTAAGTCAACATACAGAAGATAACATCCAGCAGAAAACCCTGCTGCCATGTTGCAGCACATTTTAAAAGACTGAAATATTTTTAAAATATTATTTTCTCTAATTTCACCTGTGTTTTCCAAGTAGTCTCTTTTGATACTGACATGGTATTGCAATTATTTTTTTTCAAATACCTTTGTCCAATAGTTATATATGTGAAAGCTTTTCTTTTTGCTTTTTCCTTATGACACATTCAGAGAATATTTTTAGGACATTCTAAATCAGGGTGCTGGGCGTTTCTGTTCTTAATAAACCAGAACATTTAAATGTCCTTACGAGACAGGTGGGCTCATACCAAACCTTCATAGTGGATCACAGGTGAGGTCAAATTAACCACAGGACACACAATACATTCAGTGAAGGCCCGCATATCCAAAAGCAGTATGAACGTAACTCTCACAAAAGCCAACCAAAGAGATTTGAATGCACAAACGAGAAGGCCAGACTGGATGACAAGCTCTGCTCAAGAGCCAAGCGTGCAGTATCTGTAAATACTACCCGCTCAAAATGGGTCCAGGTTTCAAGGCACTAGCAGTGATGCAGCTGATCCAGTATGGGCTGGCAGCCCCGCGCACTGCTCCAAAACTCATAACCTCCACTAACATCACAAGGTGTCACAAGTTCAGAATTGATGACGGCACAGGCTCCCACAAACACACTGCACTGCAAATTTTGCAAGCTTATTACTTTGATGCAATATCATTCTTTCACATACACAAACCAATATCTATGAACATACCGACATGTTTATATTTCAGGGCCTACTGCTTTCAGGCAAGACACTTAATTGTAAAATGTACATACATGAAGGAAGCTGTGCTGATGACATCCCACGAGCATGAACACAACACATAAACCCAAGTATGGCTGGCAGCTTATGCTGATTTTCAAACAGAGCTACCTAGTGAGAACACACAAGTAATGCGACCCAGGAACACAGTGCAAATACAGCACATTATAGCACCAAGCAAACACCAAGGTTTTAATTACTCTGTAACCCCTGAACCTGTATTAGAGGATGTAAATTACAGGACCCAGAAAAATCCAACACCATGAGCCATAAGAAAGAAAACTATAAAAAGCATCATCATCATCATATTAAAAATTAATTTCACAAAGAATGTTTTTCCTTGTCTAAATAGAGGTAGTCATGGATCACCATTTTTTGTTAAAATAAACAGATATGTAATTTATGCTGCAAGAGTAATTTCAAGCTTGTAAAGCAGGTATTTGAAATACATCCAAAAATATCCTACATATACATATTATATGGATGTATATTCATAACAAGAGTTGCAACACCAAAGAAACCTACTCTCAATAAACTTAAAACTACGAATTTGGCTGGTGGTTGTCGTTTTTCTAAGAGCTTCAGTTTCCCAGAGAAGACGAGCACAAAATGCCTGCCACTTTACTCAGCATCTTTAACATATACCATAATTCCTTCCCAGGTATTTTCTAGAGCATTTCATGTCAATCTACCTGCAGGAGCGTGTGCAAAAGTGACACAGAGTGATACAAGTCTGACAACTACTGGCGTGGAAAATGGGAGAAACTGGACTGCGTTATACATTTTCAGGATGTCAAATCTCTGTTACCACGTCCTTACATCACTTATCAACCAAAAAATCCCCAACAAAACCCAAAAAGCAAGCAAGCAGCTACAGGAAGACTGAAAAACAAAGACTCCCCGTCTTCGCTATTATTTCTATTTTAAGTTAGCAAGTTTCCTGCTTGGGCAATGACGTTTTGCAGATGCTGCAAGAAACGCTATACGGTATTCATTAAACTAGGGCAAATCAAATAAAATTATACAACTGCTCGGTATGCAAATATCTGTGCATAAAAGTTCTCCTCCGCCACTAACCGGCGTTCTGCAAGTAGTTATTTTAGCTAAAAGCGCCGAGCAATTCACTAGCTGTATAACTGCTACATCTTGTGGCAACACATTTCAACACAAGAAGGAAGAGCAGACAATACCCGAAAGGGAACAGCGAAGGGACTTGTTTGCTCATAACCTTCATACAGATATTCCCTGCAAACACCCACAACACCCTGCTGTCGCTGTCGGTGTAACACAAGAGGGGAGGAGCAGGGGAGGGAGGAGAAAAATATTATCATCGAAGGCGTGATGGAGGACAGGAGAAAGTTGCAGTCATTCCGTGGCGGCCGCAAGGCGCCCTGTCACTTCTGGCCGCAAAACCGTCCGCCCCGAGGGCGACTTCCCCACGGGGACGAACCTCCGGTGTCGGCCCCTCTCTCCTTCCCACCTCCATGATGCCAAAAGTGCCCGACTCCCTCAAGCAACAACAGCCGCATCCTCCGGCGCAGCACTTCTACTTG
>VZRE01005141.1:989778-1069420 GCA_013396775.1 Cephalopterus ornatus | reverse complement strand
GGGCGGCAGCGGCGGCGCTGGGCCGGCGCCTTCCGGCGCGGTCCAGGTGAGCGGTGCTTCGACAGCATCTCCTCCGCGGGCTGTCAGGCGCCTGCCGCATCTCAGTGCTTTTCTTTTCCCGGACAGGATGGTGTGGCGGCGGAGAGTCGGGGGGACCCGGGAGAAGCTGATGTCCCGAGGGAGAGGGCTTTGCTCGCCAGCCTTCTAGAGTAGGAGCTCCCATCAGATGAACTGGAAGTCGGGCAGGAGCCATGTGCCAGGCCCACCACCACTCATCCGCCTCACCAACACAGCTGGGCACCAACCTAGAACTGGACATCTTTGAAAACGTTTCTCTCTGCCTTGAGTTTAGAGTCTAAAGTGAACACTTAGCTGAATGTAAACACATTTTTCCGGTTTTTCTTCTTTAAAACTAACAAAGTCATCACTGAGAATGTGAGATATATGGAAAGTGATTTTTATTAATTTACCAATGCAACTTAGGTATAGCAATAACTTTTGATTATTTAAAAAAAATAACGGGTTGCAGATACATTGCATTTTGCATAGGTGAAGAATATATTCATGAATCAGGCCTTGGCACTCATTTTGTGGTTGCTGTGTGGAGACATCCTGGCCATCTACTAACCTAGTTTCCCCTCTATTTGAGAATGACAGGAATAGATTACTAATGCTGGATTGCAGCTCTGTGCACAACACACATATTACTAATTCTGTCTCTTCTTTTTAAAGTGACATCTGTCAAATTATCTAAGATCTTCACCTCCCACAAGTATACAGCATAGCTGCAAGTTTCTTTGCAATTTGGTATTAACTTAAAGTAAAAATTATTTTGTTTTCTTGCTAAACAAGTCTGTTCCAGGACATATATTTAGTAACAGCTATACATTTTTTTTTTGGCAGAGATAAGTGACTTGATGTTTCAACCAAGTCTTGTTTTTAAAGACCTGATCCTAAAGAAGACTTCTCAGACTTTACCTAAGCGAATTACACCAGGAAATTGCCAGTACATAGGCATAAAGTAAAACAGTGCTTATTAATATTCTTGCAAAGTTAAAATCAAATTGACATAATCCCACAATCCATACAATAGCGTAAGTGAGCATGCACCTCATTTCCTGATGAGTATATCCTGCTGCAGCATGCTGCTTTTAAAATCTGCCAAGTAAGAAGCAGTAAGTTAAAGAAATTTAGTCTCTTTGTTTATAACCATTTGCATCCACTTAATACAAACCCCTGCTATCCTTACAAAAACATATATAAGCAAGCATTCTTTCTGCCAGTTTTCCTTACAAACTGTTGCCTACAAGTCATTCCACCAATAGGGTTGAGACTTCCTGTTTAAATAAAGCATCAGTTGCTGTGATTAAGGGAACCAGGACGTGAAGAAGATCTGATTCATTACTTCTTCCATCGGATGTGCAGTTTAAAAATGCTGAGGTGTCATATATTAACACTATGAATAGTAATCAGATTTTTGCAATCTTGTAATGTGTTAGAAGACACCTCACCAAGGGACCAAGAGGAAGTGGCAAGTACTGCAGGACTCCCGAGGAGAGCACAATACCTGCTGCAAAATACATGTTGGGTCTACTTTTTGTAACACAGCAGAGCTGTATGTCTTGGTTTTGTGAGCTGTTGATGTAGACTGAAAGCAGAGTGTGAATTATATAGATCATCTCCAGATGAGACAACCTATGTAACTTCAAAAATACATGGAGATGGGTATATTTCCCCTCTGTAGTTCATAGAAAGCCTACTTTCTTAGTGAGTTAGAGCTGACACTGATTTTAAGATATACCTTTATTTGGAAAGCCACACTGCTTCAGTGTTACCGATTTAATAGTATCATGGCAGAAGAGAACATCTTCAGTAGAACCTTTCAGAAATGTCAAAAGACTTCCCTTATTAAATAGCATTATAAATGTACATAATGCTTTTCTCTAAATGCCCTGTCTTCATTTTGCAGTAAAACTTTATGTTCCAGTGGCCAAATAGATAGATGACTTTTCTCTCACAGTGGTGAGTGTCACTCACCCAAAATGTTAGAAACTAAATCAAACTCAAATAGTAAGTATTACTCTTTAAAAAAAAAAAATTAATCTTTCTCTTTGCCTTCTAATTTTTAGGAACAGAACAGTCTGCTATCAAGATTTCCTATGTAAACACTGCATACCATTGACATCAAGCATAACTTTAGGTAGTAGATATATAGATATAGGGAAATCCCCTTTCGGTGGGATTGCACTGGATAATAATGATGAAGGTGCCACACACCTACCTACGTGGGAAAGCTTCATTCCAGCTGAAGCCCCAGAAAGCTCATTTAGTTTTGCTAACTTCTAAGGAAGATGACCTCAAAATTCAGATCAGAACAGAGAGGAGTAAAATGCCTGTGTGCTGTTTTTCTCATAAGAATGTGTCAAATGAAAGTTAGCAAGGTTTATTGCAGTAGTAACTCTCTAATTGAGGACAGTTGAGGAACAGAAAAGCATAATAAGTTCTCCTTATTCCAAATATAAAAAAACTAAGCAACAAAAATCCCCAAAATTAAAATTCCTAGAGCTTTCAACTTTGCCAATGGAATTATTTGTGCAAGAAACTTTTATCACAGTAAGTTCACAATCTCAAGGAACTAAGAGAAGTTAACTGGTGGATAGCGAAGGAAAGTGTTTAAAGAAAGGAATTGATGAGTAGTGACAATAAGGAAGATTACAGCGGGAGTGAGTTTTTGGAGACATCTGCATGGCATCTATAAAGATAACTGCCTGCTCAGGTCAGATGTCAGTTACAAAACTTTTACATATATCTTTTACAGAACAAAGACATAATTTCAAACATTACATGTAAAATCCAGAGTTTATCCCAGATATTCTTGAGGAAGAATATGCTGTGATTGTGGGACCAGAGACATTATAGTGTCTTCCCTATTCTAAGACCCTCACCTTCATTGCTCACAGGTGCCAAATACGTTTTGGTGTCCTCATAAAAGATATGTATCTAATAACATCAAATAATACATAGTCTTAATAACTGGGTATGTCTTACCTCTCTTTTTCCCACTAAAATCAATTTGCTATTAGCTGGCTTAGGTTTCATGCAAGCAGCAGATGCTGCAATACCGGGGCGCAGTGACTGACGGCATAAGGTAACTGATTATATGAATAACATATATGTACCTTTGGGTTCTAAATAAGATAATTTTTTAGTTATGTCAATAAACAGAAGGAAGGCCTCAAATTCATAAGATGATTTCAGGAATTAGAGGTAGAAGAGGAACTTGATTTAGCAGGCTTGTACTTTTAGGAATGAAAGTCAGGAGTTTCCAGAGTTATGATAAATGACAACATCCTTGGAAAAGTACTAAATTATATGCTTCTAAACTTAAATCAGTCTCTATCAGCTAGAAATCAGGGGAATGTCTGGAATCAGAGATCAATAGGGTTTTTACTTCAGATGCTTTTGGCTTCTCTTTTCTTTATTGGCTACTTTTGATTAAGAGTTCTAAAATGCGCCCAACAAGGGTATTACATCTTCTCTTTTTACCTTTTCTTGGCCTTGGCACAAGACAGTAGAGCAACCCAGACTTGTTAGTATCCTTTTATTTAGCCCATCAGTTATTTTTAATGCCAGTGAAACTGAGGTTTTGTTTGTTAAGAAGGCTTCAAATTCTTTGTTAGTTCCCTGTCATCCTAGCACTGGATAATATACCTATAGCAGTATTTTCTTAAAGAATAAGCTCTTACAGTATGCCTCATTGTATATTTGCCAGTATATGTGCCAATATTTATGAATTTTATACATAGAAATATGTGTACACATACACTCAGCTATCCCATATACAGAAAGACATACACACCCTCTATAACTATGCCAACACCAGCAGCCAATCTGATTTAACTAGCAGAGTAGAAAAATACTCTTATAACTAAATAGACACACTGGTACAGCAGCTTGTATAGAAAATGCCTACATTATTTCATCATCAAAATGATGTATTTATGACATTTCTAGGTTAGATGGGATGCAGTATGCTGGGAAACCATAATTTGGGAGAAAATACTGTTTTCTGTCTTGATGAATGCTGGAAGTTTGTAGCTCAAACTCCTCTGTCCTTCCTTTTCCTGACACAGCTGAGTACAGGTATCAGACCAGTGTGCTCCTGGCCATTCTGGGCTAGGATAATGACTAGAATCTTCCAGTCTGTGTTCTGTAGCTCAGAAGATTCAAAATGCAGTTTTGACAGAACTACAAGGTAAAATGCCAAGTGACTGTGACAGGAAGTTCATTGCTGTGATAGAACACCATCTCAGATTGTAACAGCTTCTGCACCTAATTCTCACAAAGTATTTCTATTTATGAGCAAATAGGAATGTTGCAATTGTACAAACATTAATTTTCAAGTTTAGTTAAAGTTTTCTAAAACTGATTTAGTGCAATAACATTTTTACAGGAAAAAGTTATTTTGATCTTTATTAAATCAATTTTGAGGTTCACTGAATTAGAGCTGTTTCCTTGAGCTATATACTACACTACATGCTTTATAATTTTTTTAATATAGCACCTGCTATCAACTCTGAGTTGCAAGGTAACAAAAACATACATAAATAATACAGTAGCAAAAATATCTTCCCTAAATATACCAGCATATCAAAATGCAGGGAAGCTAAAATGAAAACAATGGTATCACATTAAGCCTACATTTAAGAAATGGACACAAACACCATGTAAGCACAGATCATTTTTATCATACATGTAACTGCACTTATTATACCTTTGATACCATCACCATCAGTCCGATCCAGTGATCCACCTCTGCTATGATGATTTTTGCTCCAAATTTCCGAGAAGCCTGCAAACAGCTTCCCTTCAAACCAAACACAAAAATTCAACGGAATTTGGGTTTTGGGGTTTTTGCCATAGAAATGTTCCTCTTGACTCCAGCTCTAGCTGCTATGATTATTAGCTACACTCCAGTCAGAATCAAGGACAGTTTAACAATCCCTTCTTGTGTATGTCATTTTAATAAAAAATTTTTGGTTTTAAATATTCCCTGGTGAAAAAATAAAAAAAATCATCCTGATGGATGCTACATTCACTTTCTTTTTCCTCACCTGTCTGTTTTCATTTTATTATATTTCTTTTCTTCCCATGCTCCTTGCAATCTACTCGTCTTCTCTTCCCTGCAATTTTTTCCTACACACAGACTATTCCTTTTACAACACTGTCTCAGGTAAACAGGTCCCTCTTATCTGCCAGGCTTCCTCTCCATGTTTTTTTAAGCTCCTGATTTTCCACACATCTTTCATACTTCTGTCTCACTCTTTACACCTTATATCTTCTTTCCTGAAGTATCTGTCTTGCCTGGAGCTTATTTTGTTGCCTTTGATTTTAAGCCATTAGAGACAGTCAGTGTTTGCAGAGAGCCATGTCTGTATGTGGTTTCTAATAGCAGTGGGGCATGGCTTGACGCTTTTTTTCAGGCAAAAGTCATACCAGTTTAGCATTGTTGGTTTGTTTTTTTTGTAGTTGTTGAATAAGGCCTTCAAATTTCAGCCACAAAACATCAACAATAAGCCTGATGGATGATGAAGTATTAGATATTAAAATAATTTACAAATTCTCTGCCTCTGTTTCCTTCCAGCTCCAGGTGAGCTGGTCTGCTGCCTCATTCTGTGCTGGGAATAGGGGAGCTGCTTTGCTCCATCTGATCTGACACCCACCCAGTTCAGTGTCCTATCCCTTATTCTGTCCAGACACACCTCCAAGAAAAAGATAGCAGCCCTGTAGTCAGCAGATTTGGAACAACCTTTCTTTCAGGGTACAGAGATTTCAGACAGTTGAGGAGATAGCAGATGAAAGGCTGTTTTGCATATTTAGCTCATCAGTTAATACTTCCTGATAAGACAAAGGTGGAAGATATAAATATAAAACTGATAACGAAACAATAAAATTAATGATGCCAAAGAAAGCATGGACTGACAGAAAGAGCATGGGCTTCCAAAAGGGGATTTTTGTTGGCTCAGGGAATGGATAGGTAGGTAGATATTTTGGAAGAAACTCATAAGGAAATGGGAGCAGAGGAGAGCTGACAGTTACTGAAGTATATTAAAGTGTATTAAAGGCACAGCAGCAGACTACCCTAACACAAAGTAAGCACTGAAAGAGAGCAGCAAAGCTTCATCAGGAGCTATTTGGTTAAGTGAAAATCAAGAAGGAATGATGCAAAAAAGTGAGCACAAGAACTGATGACTAAATATGAGTTTAAAAGAACAGTACACTCACAGGGGGAACAAATCATGAAGGCTAAGAGGCAAAATGAGTTAATTTAGGAAAGGATCTAAAAGCCAATAAAAGGTTACACACATACACAAAGTAATGCAGACAAAGGAAGGTTCAAAACCAGTATCTAAATGAAAGACAGGAAATAACGTGACACAGAGAAGACTGAAATATTCAATGCTCTTTTTTACCTAATGTAGCTACAAGATATCTTAGTGTCCGACATGCAAAGCAATTTACAAAAGTCCAAGATGAACAGAGCAGAAAAGGGAAGGAATGGGTTAAGCAATATTAAGAAATGCCAGTTTCCAATCCTGCTGACTTAAACATGTAGTTCAAAAAGCAATGGATAAAGCCTGCCTCCCTGTAGCCTTGTGTCTTGTGTTTGCATTAGCCCAGAGCAAAAAGTCTGACTGAAATTTATGGCTGGAATATTCATAACATTCTTCTGTGAGTTTTCCAATGCCTGGTATCAGGGTTTCATTTACACTAAGTTCCTTGTTGCCATGGAAGACTCTCTATTTACCTGCTCATTTTCACAAGGTCTATAGAAATGTGGTACCTTTGAGACCACCCCTACCCAGGCCAGTTCAGCTGGAGAGTGAACGGCAAGTTCAAAAGGCATGGTGTGGTCTGACTGGTCATACATGTGATCATATAAACTGTGTTTCCATAGGAGAATGTGCTAAAAATTACCGCAGAGCACTTAAAAGATAAAGTAATCTCTTCATGACGACGCAGGGGGAAGGGAGGTTGTGGTGGGTTTTTTTGTTTTGGTTTGGGGTTTTTGAGAATTCACGAAGTGCAAGGGAGGTCCTTAGAAGACTAGAAAGGATGAAAATACTGTCTTAGGAAATAAAGTTCAGTTGACCTAACTTTCATAAATAACTTCATCCATCTCTAGTGATACTATCCTAGGTTAATAGGCCGTTAGTGCATAGGCATGAAGATAACAATACGATAGAAAACAGTTAAGTAATAAGATTTTAAAATGTAATCTTAGAATCATTATTGCATCAGACCTCTCCAATTTCCTTCCTAGAAAGGGCAGCAGGCCTACTGAATAAGAAGGAAGCAGTAAATGTGGTATCTGCACTTTAAAAAAAAGCTTTTAGTTGGGTCCTCATTAATTTTGCCTGCAACACAAAAAATGGTATAGACAAAATCAAGTAACAATTAGTTGACACACAAGTTGTTAAGTATTTCTCTCAAACAGTATTTATCAACAGTTTCCTGACAGAGTAGGATGGCACTGCAGTAACATCCTTCAGGGATTTCTCATCCATCCTATTCTATTCAATTTTTCATCTAACAGCTTGGATAATAAAATGGGGACTGAACTTGCAAAATTTGCAAAAAATCTGGAAGAGGGTTGCAAATACATAGGAAAGCAGATCAGAATCCAAAATATTTAGCTAACGTGAGAAGCATTATAACTGCAACAAGCTCATACGAGACAGAAATTAAGTACTACCCATGACAAAAATAAAACAGAGTATATTAATATAACCTAACGATGATTTAACAAGGCAACAGGATTGCAAAGGAGGATAGGAAGGTTCAAGTGGATTTCAAACTAAATATGAGTCAACAACATGATGATGTTGCAGAAAGGCATTTTGCATTCCAGGATGTATTAGGAAGTGTGCAGTATGTGGGATGCAGGACCTAATTATTTTGCAATCTTCAGTGCTGCTGAGGCCTCAGCTGGAGCATTCTGTGCAATTTTGGGCAATGCACTCCAAGAACAATTTCAACAATTGGATGGAGTTGAAATGAAGTCAACAAGAATGGTAAATTATTTTGAAAATATTACTTACAAAGAAAGATTGAAGGAATGGGGCTTGGCTTCCTCAGAAAACGAAGACTGGAGGGAAAATGCATATTTTAAAAGGTAGCATACAGAAAGTCATAGTCAACATATCTTTGTTGCCACCTGAATTATAACAATTATGCAGCAGATTACATATAAAAAATGAAACAACAACAAAAAAATCCTTTCAACCTAAAGTCTAGATTAGATGGAATAGGTTTATGAGGTTGTGGAATCCCCTTCATTTGTGGTTTTTAACAGCAGCCTATACAAACATCTGTCAGGGATGACCTAGTTACCCATTTCCTGCCACAACAGGGATGGACTGGACCTCCTTTTTTTCCCCCAACCCCCGTAATGATTTCAGTACTGGAGAACCTGTTTCATTTAACTTGGTTGCTATAGATTAGGCAATACAACTGTTGTGGTGAACCGAGGCCTTAGGAAAATAAAACAAAATAAAGAAAACTAACTTTAGCAATTTTTAAACATAAGTGTGTTAAAAATATGCTTTATTTATTACTTTATTTCTTAAAATACAGTTCTATTGTCCAAAACATACATTTTACAACCATTAAGAAGTCAAATTGAGATTTTGAATTCTTTTAAAATAACCAGGATAATAAAAGGTATTTTGATGTTCATTCTTAATTTTAATCTGGCTTTATTTAAAGAGAGTAAATATCAATGCTTTTCACAAAGAAAGAGAAGTGATACATGAAATACAGAAAAACAACTCACCAAAAAACTGTGAATGAAGCTCTGTCAGCACCTCAGGGATATGATGCTATCATAAATGTAAACTGCATAAGAGCTTTTCTCCTGTACTTAAGATGCTGTCATCAGAAACCTCTGTTTATCCAGGGCAGCCTTAGGTATCACTGTTACCGGTACTTAGATAATATCAAGCTGTGCACATGCACAGAGGCACAAAGTGTCAAGCCATAGTTACAGTTGACCTGGCGACACTTTCATTATGAGAGCTAATGCAATCTCTTTTAAAGAAACCAAAATGTAATTTATGATGAAGCCTTCGTGACTGTTAAACTTTTAGATGATTTCTAAGAGTTATTTTTAAAAAATACATATTTCTTTCTTCATAAGTACCAAGAAGGCGTCTTCCAATTTTCTAAGCATGAAAAAAATTCTGTTCCAGAATAATATTTTGAAGTATTAATTTAAAACTACTTTCCTAGAACTCTAAAATGGCTGTTTTCAGTCCCAGCTTGTAGTTTACAAAACATACACAGCACAAGAGGGTTTTCATGTGTTCTAACCCACCAATGAAGAAAAGAATCCAATTCCTACTACTGGCCTACTGGCCATCAGTGGGATGAAAGGAAACAAGTTGGTGGAAATCTGGTTCAAAATATGGGATATGTGGCCAAAGGCCACAGCATGTTCTATATTACCAAGATCCCCACCAGCCTTTATAAAATAGTGTGAATTGTTAGAACTACACTAAGTGATAATTTATCCAAGATCAGCGTAATTCTTGTGTTTGGCTCTCCCATTTCCGTAGACAGGAGTGTTTAATTCTGTGTGTGTTTCCCAGACACTGCTAGGTGAAAAGGACCTGACAAGAAATTCATTGAAGTAGCAAGACAAAAAAGCAAAATGCCATTGCTTTTTGTGTATGGTGTATCAACTGGTGTATGACATTCATACAGCAACTGAGGAGATTAGCTTTAATTTCCAGTCCTAACAAACCATTGCATGCTGGATTTTTACAATGCAAAAATGTGAGTGGGAGGATATTGCACCGCGACTGACACATACCAATGACTTTTTCTTTTTCTGTATTGGATTTCTGATTGTCCTGCATGCCTAAATATAGGGGTTTTTTTCCCCTTCCCAACCCTGTTTAAAGCACAAAGAAGAGAGATGAACTAGATAATGTAGGAATTAGCATAACTGTTTGGGAAATACTGAGAAGAAAGTACAATAGTTGTGCCTGTAAAAGTAAGTTCTTATGCATGCAAAAAACCAGATGTACACAACCAGCTGTGCAGTTTCTACCTACAAAGTGAAAGTCTGTGCCTAGAAATATATGTTTTTGTGGCTACAATGTATGTAGAACTGCTTCTTTTTAAACCAGCTCAAATTGAAATTGAATTTTAGGCCTTCCCATTTTTCCACCCTCTGGTATAATACTGCATATAGAATGAATGGCATCATAAGGGAATTTGTTTGTATCTCATCTCTTTTTTTCCACCAAATTGTATTCCCAGACTGTTCCCAGCAGCTGTTCATCTAATTCCTCAGCAAGAACCATATTCGACAAGATTATACTGCTTTCATTAGTCCCATTTGGAGAAGCAGAGGAAGAGTATAAAAGTAGGAGAGCTAAGAATGCAGTAAGTGAGCATACAGGAAAACAAAATTCCCAGAGTCCTGCAACTCAGCTAAGCCTTAGTTATAGGCAAAACACCACAAACTGCCCTTTGATGTGTTAATTGAAATTTAGCTTTCCACACGGTACGCGGTACCATTTTCTTCTCAACACAAGGGACACTAGCGGCTCTTGAGAAAGAAAAAAAATTAAATGCCTGTCATATAGTTTTTCCTTGCTTACTTCAAGAACAAAGGGTTAAGACAGGCATTGAAAAAGCGTTCAGGAGATTGGATAAACAAATAAAAATGCTTATGTGTGTGTATATGTGTGCATGATGATAAGACAATTCCTATACATCTTTCCTTCTCCCCTTGCTGCAACACAGACAAAAGACAGTGTCAAGCATGTTAGGCCTCCTCCCTTTCTCTTCTGCTACAGCTTTCAGTAGGCACAATGCTTATTAGTACCACAACAAGCAGAGATTTTGTAGTTCAAATGAATCACATCTTCTGGGGTGTAATCAATGGCTAAATCAAAAAAAAAAAAAAAAGAAAAGGTCATAAGTTAAGGACTCAAATTGCAAACCAACCCAGAAAGGAACAGCAGATGTTAAACATGCCACAATATGTAGAGATGACATTGACTCTTATCTGCATCTAATCAAAGAAGCTCAATATCAAACCAGACACATTCGTCTCTTGCTTGCAATTTGCTCTATGGCAGTCCAGCAGTGTTTCACACAAGTATTAACAATCACAAAAAATACAGATGGAAAAGAATTCTGCATGTCCTTCAGATAACGTAGGATTTTTCATTTTATATTTTTCTCTTTTTGATTCAGTATCAGGCACTGGAGATTTTTCGTGGTGGATCTGCAGCCCACTAGCTCTCAATATGCTGGAGTATTCTTCATTATGGTCTGACAGTGTTAGCTTTGCTGATTTTTCTAGAAGACAGAAAAGGGTTTTTCACTGCACCTCATTAGCCTTCTGATTCTCCAATAAATACTAAGAGGGTTGGATTCATCATTCTTGCCAATTTTAGTAGGAAGCAGTTTCTCTCCACTAATAATAAATATTTATATTTGCAGAGTTGTTTTCTCTGTTAATGTTATTTCTTGACCCATAGCTGTTCTTTTCAGAAACAATCCATATTTGTTGCATATTTGTAAAAGTCGGTATCAGTATGCAGATACTGTAGCATATTTTGAGGATGTCCTGTTGCTGTGCAATTTATGTCCTCCATTATGACCTTATTTTGAGGTATCTTATATTTCCCATCTATGTTATATTTCAATGCCCCTTTTTTAGATTGTCTCCTATTTGTTGGCCCTGTGGTGGTAATGAAGTGTCTCTAACTGAATGCCTTCAGTCTGGTCTGACAGATGTATGCCAGGATGAATCTAGTGTCATAGTTCACATATTAGAGAAAAAAAATCAAAACTGCATCCTCCACAGCATTGATTAAGGGACAGCTTGAATCCCTAAGGCATTTCAGGGCATCCTGCTAAAGATATTCCCTGTCAAAATAGGAAAATGTAATCTATTGCACATAGTATAAAAAGCCAAGTACTGGAAATATTCAGCACATAGCCTGAAACACACTAGAATGAAATGAGGAAATGAAGTGGTCTCACTGTGCCAAGCTGAATATCTCAGGATGTTGACATCTAATACCACAATGCAGAACTTTGCCCAGTCTTGAGTACTTTCAGATTGTAAGAGGACTTTGTCACCTCACCCTACTATTATATTTCATTCTGATTTGATATACATAATTTTTTTTCACTTTATTTTTTGAAAGTATTCAATTACATCCTTTTCTTCCCTTCTTGAGTTCTCTCTACTATGTACTATCTAGTAGGAAACTTCAAGAGTTTTCCTATTTGCAATAACGAAATTTCAAGTTTCTCAGGGAGGATCATTGCAAAAAAATTCCAGGACCATCTTTAGTATCTTTAGTCTTGTTTTGCCTTTTATAGTGACAGAAAAATTCCCTAACACAGACAACAGGCACTGCTGAGCTTAAAGCTACAAGGCACCACTTGATCTGAGAGTCAGCTGATTTTAAGTGTGCAATCAAATACAGGCAGGGAAAAACCGACTGGTCTCAGAGCCTCCTTAATTTGGAAGAGGATATTACACAGTGCACTGAAGCACCCATTATGGTTCTGTTCCTGCGTATATCTATAAGCTCAGCAGAAGGTGATCTCCATTGCTCTGGCAGGAGGCACCCAGACACTATTCAGAGAAAGAACATGCTTCCATGTCATTAATTGAGCTGAGAGAAGCAATCAGAATTACAAAGTGGAGATCTCAATTCTTAGGGAGAGGCTGAATTAAATTTCCGAATACTCTAATAAGTATCTGGAGAGCTGCAGGAAACTATTACGCAATATAATTTTATCTACAGGATTCATTCTCATGCAAACACATCAAAGAGTTATTTTCTTAGCTGACATCAAAACAGCCCTATCAAAAAGAGTCCGTTAGCTCTGCCTGAAAGATATGAAGGAACAGTCTTCAATCCATGACTTGTAGGCAATGTGCTGGCCAAAGACCCTCTGCAATGTTGCTGATAGCCAAGCACACTATCTAATACCCACTGAGCAGTGGGTCAACGAAGACTGGGATCCCAATCAAGAGTCATTTTCCTTCTTTCATGATGTGCACAATACCTCCCAGAAATGTGTGCATGAGAATATCTGCTTTACAAAAGGCAAGACCTGATGATAGGAAGCTAATACAGAACTAGATAGAACCAAATAAAGAGAGCTGAAAAATTACACAGTGCCTTGAAGGGCTTCAAAACTTAGTTAGTTATATATAATGTACTTTATTAATAAAAATCTAAGAAGCTTTACATCTGATATTCTTTAAAGAGTTTAAAAAAATACTAACCACAGTTCCACAAAGAACTCCAATTCATCTTGAGTCTACTTCATTCAGATTTGAAGAAAATAATCTTATACAAACCCAAAAAGCTAGTGACTAACATTAATACACTGATCAGAAGGATGCTCACAGCAGCTATTATTGGCTATAGATGTAATTCAACATTATCCTCTTCCCACCCTATTGCATTGATGATGTGCTGGCAAAAGCTGTATTTTATACTTTAGCTTTCCTAGAAAAGCACAACTGCACCTTAGGAGTAAAACTGTGATCATCCTGAAGTCAGTAGCAGCAAAGCTCTTATTAGAATCATAGACCTTTTCAAGATCATCAATTCCAACTATTAACCTAGCATTACAAATAGGGCTAGAATTTCACAGTAGGAGTTACTGTATGGAGAAATACCCTAATCCTTTATTTCTTATCTCTCTCTCTCGGGAAAACTTATTTTCACTTTTGCAAAATCTTATATAAAACTCAATACCAATACATAAAAAAGGATGTCTATCAGACTTGACCACTAAAAGACAATGCATCTCATCTTCTGCCTTCCAAAGATACATTCACCATTCACAGTCAGCTGTCATAGAAACAACGGTGAAAGCAATACCTGTCTCAGATGAAGGGATTCAGTCAAGGTTCGAGGATCCCAGGGAAGCAAAGAGAACATAGTATGCTATCAGATTACTTGTAATTCACGTACTTAATAAATCTCACAGACCTCAGGAACAGCCAAAATATTTGTTTCATTGCCAACAAAACTTAACCTTAAACCACTAATATCAGTCATAAGACTCCTACGGATAACTTTGTCCACAATTTGCATTTTTTTCCACAGAAAGTCCTACCCAATTTTCCTATCAGAGAATTCCATTTCAGATAGTAAGGGTTAGTGCCTAATAACACACAGGGCTTTTTAGCTGCTTGCATGCTAACAACCAGTATAATTGTGCCTAGCTTTTTATTTTAAATGGAGACTACCTGCTTCCCATAATAATAGTCCTTCGTTAGAGGACCTATTCCATCATGATTTATATGATACCTATGCAAGTTCCCAATGGGAGTTGTACTTTGAATAATAAATGTAACTTCTTTGTTCCATACAGATTTTGTGCCAGTTCTATCTCCTTTTCACTTATTCTAGTCACTAGTTTGATCTTCTTTTTGATGATAGTACCACAGTACACTCATAAATTCATATGCCAAGTTATTAAAAAGTAAAAAAAAAAAAAATCCAAAGAAGTTCTGAAATACCCTGTAAAACTTGTTCCAAATTAAGTTTTTAGACCCTCAAGGGTAAAGGATAATCCACGGTCAACTGCACATACTCATTTATTTACAATATAGAGAGAGACAAACAAAGCAGCAGCAAGACATTTCTGCACATTAGTTTATTTTTTCCATTGTATTT
Organism: Cephalopterus ornatus; assembly: GCA_013396775.1. Classification (NCBI taxonomy): domain Eukaryota; kingdom Metazoa; phylum Chordata; class Aves; order Passeriformes; family Cotingidae; genus Cephalopterus; species Cephalopterus ornatus. Next base: position 1,054,685 of record VZRE01005141.1, on the reverse strand, counting down.
TTTTATGTATTTCTATATTGTTTCCTGACCACGCCTCAGGCATGCATAAAGCAACACAACTGCTGTCTCTGCAGTTCTATGATTCTGTCTGTGTGGAACTGGGAAGGAGCAAGTCAGCTTGCTTTGTTTTGGAATTTTTATTTTGTTTTACACACACATGCACACAAACATGGGTACTTACCTTCCTTATCTGTAGTTTCTGAGACAGAGCTGAACTGTTTCCAAAGAAAACTCTGTTCTCACATGGTCAAGCTTTGCTATTACTGTGGAAAGATCCATTGTTCTAGATGACCTATGTTTCATTTCTGAGCTTTAGTAGATCCCTTAAATACTTCAAATCTCATTCTTGGAGTGCCTAGAGAAAATAGAGCAGAATACTGATAACAATTTATTATTCTTTGAATAGGTAGAGCAAAGAACAGAAGTCAGATGGGCTGTATCCTCCACCTCTGAGAATACATAGCATCATTTTGTGGTAGCTGCAAGTCTTAGGCACCAAAGTTACTGCTATGTGTTATTATATCACCCTCGCTCTAACCGTGAACTAATAATGCATGAGATGAGATGATTATTCACCAGGATGGGACAATTTCTTACACAACTTCGTAACCAATTACAGTTAAGCAGCTGTACTGCATTCGAGGATTGTAGCCACGCCTTTTTTGCTGATGTGATGGGTACAAAATAACCAGGTTGTTTGGGAAGGCTTTGTTTATATATGGCTTTAGTGGACCTTTATTATGGTGGTTGTCTTATACATGGGTCTTGTTATTTGGTCCTGATGCTTAGTTACGGCAAACTGTTCACTGGATAGCTTCTTGGCATGGGATTCAACAACATGAAAGCAAAGACTACGCAGAGATTTTTTGGGCAAAAGTTATGATTCCTCTTTTACAGAAGCTTTCAATTTCCAGTACTGTCACTCCAAACTCTAGCCCTTCTACCTTCATGTGGGAAAGGATAAGGAATGCTGTAGAGCAGTGGAAGAAAAAAATCCACCTGGGGACCAGAGGCATAACTGAGGCTAGCACACATTCAGAATAGCTCAGGAGATCCCAGATCTGGCTCAAAAGAGCATGTGCACAGCTATTGCAAAGTTCCCCTAAAGAGAGTGTGAGTGCAGAGTTCCCAAAGACATTAGCTTAATACAAAAAGTAGTTATTGCTATGAATAAACTCAAAAATGCTACTTACAATCTAATGTGTCTAATTCTGGGTATATTAATGTAGAATATTAAATCCCCAATCCCTGTTAGTGATTTGGGTATTTTTCCACAAAGCACTTCTCAGTGTAATTCACAAACTAGATCAATGCGTGATTTCATTATGATTTTGCTTTTGCATAAAAATCACAAACAAATCCCAAAACATTCTAGGTCTCAAGCACCTTGTTAAACACTACCTTGCCCATAAAGACTCTGTCCAAGATACCTGAGAGATCTCACAAAAAAGCTGAAACAGAAAGAGACTGAAATAGGTGTATTATATAGAGGTCCCACATACACAGCAGGATTTCTCATATACTTCTAATACAGTTTTTTGTGTAACCCCCAAGGCAAAACTTCTCATGACCACTACCTGCAGGAAGAATTTACTGTCAACATATACTGTACACTAAAAGAACAAAATGAGCTCAGTCCACATTCACATCAATCCCATAGCTCCTTAAGACACTCATTTTCAAAGTGGTGTTTTTTTCAGTAAAATGAGCATTGTTTCAAGTTTCTTTATGGCAGGTCAGTAGAATCAAAAGGAAGGCAAGCTTGCTCACCACTCAAAGCACTTGCCTTTTTTTTCATTTCTCATGGGAATGAAAAGTATATTCAGCTTTTTTTCCTTCAGTTCCACACTCTGCCCTTGTAGAAATATGCATTTGAGAAGGCTGTTTCAAGCAGAAGCATGTTCCCATGTATGGGAATGATGTTAATTCCTGTCACTCTGAACAGCCAAGTGAGATTGTTGTTAAAGCTGCTTCTAAAGGACCAAGGGAATATGTGCCATTCAGTTCAATGACTTTCATCACCTCTATTAGACTAAATATAAATGTAATATGGCCAAGCCAGATTCCAAAGGTTAGGCTTTCATTTAGGCAAAATACTGGAGATGCAAAAGCTGTGTAGCATTTACAGGAATCTAACATGGATTCAATAAACCAATTGAACACGAAAGGAACATCCTTTCTAAATGCAAATTATTCAGGTGCAATTTGAGTTCCTTAAAGGTTACTCTTCAGTTCCCTCTCCCTGTCTAATAAATGAGAATACAGAACAGCTTAGTTTCCTTTTCAAACTTCTTCGTATTAAGTCATTCTGCTGCTTCGATTACAGGCCTTTTCTGTATGAAGCAGATACAGACTTTGGACTGCTTCTGTCCTGTGACTGCTCAACACCAACATTAATATTTTACTAAAGCACTTCTGAGAAGAACTTAAAAACTAATTTAAAAAACAAGTCTAACAACACAGCAATGTACAGATATACTCAAGCTGCAACATTTTTTCTTTCCTTTTCATTTTGCCAAAAGATTCTACATTTTCCTATATGGAAGAGTAAAATCACAAATATCAAGAAAGTCCCAGAAAATGCAACTCAACAACTCTTGGTAGTACACTCATCAAAGTGTCAACAGATCTACCTGAACAGCTACGCACAGTAGCTCTAGATCTGACTATGACATTTCTTTATGATGAGATCTTGTCTTTTGTGAAGGCTGTGGCCAATCTTTTACTTGGTTCTTGTGGGTCAGAACAATATTTGTTATTTGAGGTATCACATGAAAGAAAACATGTTATACTATATTAGTCATGCTCTCTCCAAGGAGGACTATATTTGTGCACAAATTAAATGCTGCATAATAGCCACTGACTAGGAAGCTGCTGTGGGCCCTTTGTGGCATTGCACATTCATTAGAGAAATCTGCAAGTATATTTTATACACAAAATTTGCCTTTTCTATGGAAATTTAATTTCACACAACTCATATAGCAGCATTGTCAGAATTAAAAGGGAGGAGTGAAACTTCAGGGCCTTCATATGAAGAAAAAGATTGAAAGATTGAAAATGGCATTGATTTTCCCCAAGAAAACAAAACCAGGATGATACTACTGGGAACTACTGCTACCTCACTGGGTTCCACTGGAGAAAGAAGCACTAGCAGTTTTCATGGATACAGGAAATGTTTTGCATTTTCCATGTTTCTTTTCACATAAGATTCAAATGAGACACAGCAACTGGTCACACAATGTTAAGAGTTTAAGCTGAAATTGTGGCTGTATTTTATACAGTCAATAATTCAGTTCATATTTCTGTCTCAGCTGTATTCTGTATTTTTTTTTAATTGTACCAAAGTCTCATCCATTATACATTAATGGTAGCATGCATGAAATAACTAGTCTTTTTAATGTTGTAGGTAGAAAATAGACAAATAACAGTAAGAAATTCAATTAAGAAGAAGAGACCCATTCTGGTTTTGATTCTGTGCAAAGACAGCACCCAAAATAAAGAGAAGTATAATAAAGACTGGTAATAAAGTTCCAAATCAATACCTTCAGCATACCATGTATAACTGAAAGAAGGATTCAGTACTCGCCAGAGAACATGCTAGAAAGTCCTGATAAAATGGACTTTCATTTACTGATAATAAACATTTACTGATTTTTCTCCTAGTGGAATAAACCATGACTTTCTTGCTTTTTTTATATCTATTACAGGCAGCAGAAATACACTTGGAGGTCACGTATTAGGCTTTTGTCTTCTGGAGCCCAGAGACCTTGACTCCACCTACATGCTGCTGAGAAACTCCATGAGATCAACAGAGAAGGTGTCTATGGCCAAGGGCAGATCTTTTAAGACAAATGTCAGAACAGTCCTCCACCCTAGTTTAATCAGAAAAAGATTCTTCTCATCATGCTGCTGTAATACTGCCAAGAAACTCCATTTTGTTGTAAAATCATCTGTCTTAGTCTTACACCAGTTGGAAGGAAACTGATAAAACTAATTTTGAGCTAGAAGCAAATAAAAAACAGTCTTTTCAAAATTTAACATGAGTTGCTAACCTGTGGTTTTATAACTCACGCATGGCTGACTAGCTTTTAAAACCTCAAACTTTGCATGTTTTAAGTTCTCAGAGAAAATGAGGGCAGAGTCTCATTTTGAAGCTCACATCTTATAGTAAGGTAATGACTTTTTTTTTTTGACTGATGAATCAACTGCACATGAACTGCCATTGTACAAAAGCACTGCATGTTGGATGCGATGGCTAGAGCTTTGTCACTTAACATAGCTACAGGTTTTTTGCACCCTATTAAGAATTCTGTTCCCAGCTATTTGAGCTACAAAAATAGCTCTTAAAGCATACTTTACATACTCAGGATGAAAATTTGACCCAAAATTTCAAGAAAAAACCCTTATTTTTCCTCAAAACAGTCTCTGCTGCTATGCACTTACTAGATATTCTTTTCTTAATTCAGAGTCACCAAGAGTTTTGCCTGCTTGCATTGTAAGCAATCTAAATAATGAAGCACTTTCCTCACTCAGAGCAGAGCCAGGCACAGGCGTCCCTGGGCCATACCTGGCCTGCCAGAACAATACCTTCTTGAAGGACTCACTTTCCTGGAAGACTCTGGTAGCTGAGTGGGGAGATGGCACCTGTGCTGCATGTGCTCTGCAGCAGCAGATCCATACAGAGAGAACCAGGGCTGAGTCACGGTGGCACCAGCAGTGGCTGGGTCTGCCCTGGCAGAGCCACAACGCCAGTGTTGGCAATGCGTGTGTTTAGCCAAACTGACATAACTGTTGACCAGGCAGGATTTCTCCCTCCCTGCCCCACATTTTCAGGTGGCAAAGCACTCAGCAAGCATTTCTTCAGCTGGGATCTATGCAGAAGGCACAGAAATGCTGTCAAAATAAAACACTGAATCACCCATGTAAAACCTTGCTTTTTTAAGAAGAAACTCCTACTATGCAGCACTGGATTATAAAAATTCATCTACAGTGAAAGTGAAAATGCACTTTTAAATTCTGATTCTCTGTCAAAGCACTTTGAGTATCAAAGGTCCTATTGCAGCAAAGTTCCCAAACAAACAAACAAACAAACCAAGCATGCAGAAGTTCATCAGAAATTAAAAAACCACCCCATCAACCTACTGAATGTTGGTATATTATACCAACTGCAAAGGTAGTGTTAGTATAAATCTCTGATAATATTTACACAGCAAACTGACAATTTCCAATCAGACTCCCACAAACTCACGTTCCTTACCCACCGAACACAATAGCTAAAATCGAATTGAAGAGTCAAAACTCACCCCTTGTAACCTTAACCTAAGCTTCCTTCCTTAATTTAGGTTGCTCTATGCTCCCTCCCCCAAAGTCTACTTGTTCCACCTCTTCTGCATAGAGCAAAGATACACAAGCTATCCTGACAGAGTTCTGATGTTTAGCAAAGACTGAAACTTGTCACTCTTCTATTTTTTTTTAATTTTAAAATTTTAATTAATGGACTTTTGTCATAGGAGCTACAGTTTGTCAGGAGTACATGTAATACAAGCACAACTTTGGTTTTGATACAAGCCTATGACAAATTAAATCATTCATGTCACCAAAGCTGCACACGAATGTCCACTGTTCCCAGATTAGGGCTTTAAATGTTCACCTCTATATTTAGAAACCATAAACCAAATGGCCGGCTTTCCTGATGACTCAGCATCCATACTGACTGCAGAAGAATGTGGATCCCCAGCAGGCCCCTTGCATAAAAGTGCTTAGAAAGTCCAAACGTGAAAGTTATGGCTTACACAGTTTTCCAGACTAAGAACAGAAAGACCCTTATTAACTTTTCCTTTACTTCTTGTCCCATACAATCATTTGTTTTAGGAAAAACTGTGAAGCAAACAGCCGTTCTCTTTTACCTTATGTTAAATGCCTATTTAAAGAATTTCTTTTTTCTCATGCCTGGACCTTTCTTTAATTGGATGCCAGCCAATTTCCATTTCTCTACCTCCCAGCCTGCTGATGTTCTCTATGCTCTCATTTTATTTTTATACATACACACACATATACATATGTATATATGTATGTATGAATATAATCTAAGCCCTTCAGGCTTTGATTTGGCAAAAACTGTTTTGTTGTGGTTTAGTTTTGTTTTGTTTTTAAATCAGGGAATACTGAAACACTTGGCAGCACCGTCAGAGATAAAAAAGGTCGCTCTAGGCTACCCCAGGGAAAGTTTGCATGTTCACTGCTGATCTCACCAAGCAAGCTGGGCATGAAAACCAAGAAGCCTGAAGCTGCCACTGTTCACGTGGTTACACATGGTCACTCATGCATATTTATATCAAAATTTGTATTTATTTACTTTACAAATATAACCAGTAATATTTGGATAATGTAAGTAATATGTAAGCAATACTTACTTACTTACACTCCCCACTTGAGAATCTCCAAAAGCTTTATTAATATAAATCAGAAAGTAGGGTAGCTGGAAACAAGAATGTGAAAATTATATTAAGTATCCAAACGACATGCATAGTATAGCTCTACTAAGAAATTTGCTGGTAACGTATCAGATATAACTGTCCTATTTTTGATCTCACATAGGGAAGGAAAATCCACTGGAAAAAACAGTTAGTATTTTCTTGCATTACCTTCAACAATTTTTTGCTTTCAAAGAGTGTCATTCTGTTTGCTTTCTTTTTTAATCTGATGGATTGGTTTAGGAAAAGGAGAATGAACAATTGGAAAAAAGTGGAAGCCCAAAGCATAATATAAGTTTAGATTATATTGCTTTACTAGTATTTCCTAAGAATCACATACCATTATGCAAAGTCTTTTGGTAATGAAATAACACAATTTCAGTGAAAGCTAAAAACATAGGAAAACATAAATATGCATTTTCACTTTCTGACAATGCATTAAAAAAGCCATTTTTTCCTTTTTTTTTTTTTTTCAGTCTTCACTTTGTTAATTTGGACTTCAAAGGTGTTTTAAGAATAGGCATACTTTCTCACAGGAACTTTTGCAAGTATTTGAGAGAGAAACATTACAAATACAAATGTGCCTTAAGGATTTTGTTGTAAATCACTTACTTTAATCTATCATACTTATCTGGGTGGTTGTTAAGATTCATAATACTTATTACCCATTATAGAATGTTGTAGGATAAAAAATTCTGAATATCCTACACAAAAATACAAACACAGGTATATGAGCATCTTAAACCCAAACCAAATTTCAGCCCTTAAACAAAGTAAGAGTAGTGAACAAAGTATTTTTGTACTTCTATGTTTGCATTTTTGTCTTTACAACTCATATTAACCACTATCCTGCTGCTTAATATGTCCCCAGCCAGCAACTAAGCACCACAGAGCCAGTCACTCACTTCCCCACAGTGGGATGGGAGAGAAGATCATGAGGGGAAAAGCGAGAGAACTTGTGGGTTGAGGTAAAGACACTTCAATAAGTAAGGCAAAAACTGTGCACATAAGCAAAGCCAAACAAGGCATTCATCCACCACTTCCCAAGGGCAGGCAAGTGTTTAGCCATCTCCAGGAAAACAGGGCTCCAGCAGACACAATGGTGACTTGGGAAGACAAATGCCATCCCTCCAAATGTCCTCCTTCCTCCTTCTTCCCCCAGTTTTATATGCTGAGCATGACACCATATGGTCTGTAATATCCCTTTAGGCAGTTGGAGTCAGCTGTCCTGGCTGTGTCCTCTCCCAGTTTCTTGTGCACCCCCAGCCTCTTCACTGGTGGCGAAGCACAGAAGCAGAAAAGGCCTTGACATGCAAGCACTGCTCAGCTAACAAAACCATCTCTGTATTATCAAGCTGTGTTCAGCACAAATCTAAAACATCCCACCATACCAGCCACCGGGAAGAAAATTAAATCTACCCCAGCCCAAATCAGAACAGTGCCAGTTTATTTGGATTCCAATTGCGAGCAACTAGTCTATATTTTGAGGACATTCTACAGACTTCAAGAGTCTTCTGGACTTACAGTGACATAAATGATGTTGGAAATTTGGGTCAAAGATTCAAAGAATATTTTTTTTTCTTTCAGAATAACCCCGGGGCCTTTTACTAACATTGTTTCAAATTAAAATAAATATTTACTGTTTCTGATACTCTGCCTCAAGCCAATTGATCCAAGAAGAAGACTGTGGTTTAGTAGCTTGTTACATATCTTAAGTGATATAATAATACTTGCGTGCTTTGTAGACTGTGTACCATACAGTTTCCTTTTCCATCTGCTTTCATTTGTATTAAAATATGTATATGCGAAAGAAGAAGAAACTAAACTCAAGGTTGTTGTTGGTTATACTGATTCCTCATAAACTTCAGTAAAAAAAAAATGTAGACTTATTGCCAGGATAATTTTGTTCTTCCTTCTTTGTATAAGCTAGCTCGGACTGTTTCCAATTTAAAAACCAGACCTTATTTCAGAGTTTGGTAACTATCACTGAGGGTTTATTCAATTCACTAGTATTCACTCTTGAATAAAAACATGAAATGTTTATCTAAAATAAGATCACGAGTGCGTTTGTCATAATATGTATTTCAAAGAAAGTCGTGGTCAGTGACAATTACAGCTTTGTCACACCACCTTTTCTTAACACAAACATCTTTGGTTATTAGATCACAAAAATTTCAAAAGGATTAAATGATTGATTTTGAACAGCATTGTGTGCTATCCTTGGGTTTAGCTCAGCCTGTGTGTAAACAAGCTTGGCATTGTCATTGAGAATTACACCCATTTATGCCAGGGATTAACATGCCAGGGTCTCTCCCTCTGAAATCACAGCTCCGTTCTAAAGATGCAGCTTCTCGCTACTGTTATTTTCTTTTCAAGTAAATGCACAATTAACTACCGGCTGCACTGGTAGTTTGCGGAGATGGAGATTAAACCTGAAGTGAGCACAGAAGATTCAACTCTGCTCCACTTCAGAGTAAAAACTGTTTCTCTGAGGGATTGTCACCCACATGCAAGTGCTGGAGTGCAAACCTCCTCCTTGAAATGCCTCACACTGCCTTTTCACTACTCCACCCACCACTCGTTCTCATACTCTCGCTGTTGAGTGTAATCAATGTCATTGGAAGCTAAGCTGCCCAATTCCTCAGAACGGCATCTGACTACTGTGTTTAATAGGGAATGTAGCAAAAATGGCAAAGCTTTTCCTAGTGCAGAATAAAAGACCAGTGCTAAGTTCAGATTCTTTAACCCAATCTGCTAAATCCTACACTACACAACAACCCTTTTATTCAAGTTCAAAGATGCAGCTCCTCCATTTAAAGAGCCCTTGTTATCTCAGAGGAAATGGAGGCTGGAATATGCCTGACACTAAAGAAAGAAAAAATTAATGTTGTCTCTGCAATGAAACCCTCCAAAACAGCCAGCCTCACCCAAGCATAATTAATCGTGTGCTCTTTTAGCAAACCAATTACTTTTATTCTTTGGCTTTTGGCTTGTCCACGTGCCAGTTTACAGTTGTAAGTGATGGGGAAGTGTGACAAGAGTGATGTCTCTCTTTCTTTCTCAGGCACCGTGCTGAATTTGTCATTCTATATAAAATACTAACTGCTGTATGACTGCTACAGGACTACATGTCATACCAATTAGTACATTGTCTTTTTTTCTTTTTTCCCCTATCTCTTTCCTTAATTCGATAACTGTGTCTATTGTTCTCCAGTGCTACTGCTGAGCAATGTTAGGATCTCACAAAAGGTAATGAGAAAGGTTTTAGGATTGTTGTTTGGTTTTGATGTGGGTTTTTTTGTTTGCCTTGTTTTTGTTTGGTTGGTTTTTGGTTTTGTTTTCTTTTTTTTGTTGGAGGTATTTTTAAATCTTTAACAGTAAATATGCAAATTTCCTCCTTCACACACATAAAAATACAAATGGAAAAATCTAATACAACTCATTTTTGGTAACTCACCAATCTTTTACCCTCGTGAACATTGTGATTCCTTGTGTTTTTATAGGGCACATTGCATACATTTACCAATGTGGGTTTGTTGCCTGCCAACTTGACTAATTTACCTTGCTTTTTGTACAATGTAAAGGTATAAACTAGACCTTCTAAATACTAAAATGTAACATTATATGCCACTCTCACATTGTCTATCATTAATTTCCCTAACCTGTCTTTATATGAATATTCCTAGACACATGGAAAAATTCCACCATCTACTTTTACCGCGTTTTTTTTTCCTAGCTGAACAGGACATACTACAGAGAAGACTATACACTGGATTTATGCAGTAGCTATAGAGCATTCTATTTTTACATCATACTTACAAATTTCAACATTTTGGCTGTTTTTATAATTAGCAGCATACGCTAAGTATGGTTTTTTAATGAACTTAAAATTTCATTTAGTATCAATACACCAGGAAATAATAATCTAGGAATGCCTAGATTATTCTTAATTATTTATTAAATTGTATATGTCATCCATGGGTTTTAGCCATTATTAAGCTAATTCATTTGCTTTCCTAATCTTTCATGTTCCCTTCAAAATTGTAGTAACCCAGTCAATAAAACATCATCTGAAAATGAGACTATCTCGTTGCTAAATTCTTTTTCACAGTTGACAAGATATCTTTGGCTAACATTGCATATACAAAGCTTCAGAACATGGCTATTAGCTTTAATATTCTTGACCTACATTATACCTCAAATAAGTTAAATTTTCAGTCCCTTGGGGAATTGCTCCTCTGCAATCGTATTTTAAAATAATAAAACATATTCCATCTCCAAATTGTTGTAATCCCAGATAAAGGAAAATAGCAGGATAGGCTTTAAGTTTTATTTCTAGTTTATACAAATTTGTTTTAAGTTCTGTTGAACAGATGCAAGTATAACAGAAACTGATATGGGGAGGCACTTCAATGTGATAATCTGCATATATGATCTTGATTTAAATGGGACAACATCAGAACATATGGAGTAAATTTAATTGTTCTACCTTGATTGAACACTTCTGTTCTTCTTTTGTATTTGCTTCCCAGGAGGTTACGAATGTAGCTTCTGTCACTAGGAGGTTCTACTTGAAAGAAGGTAAAAACATTGTTCCCTAAGGAAAAAGCAAAAGCAGGTGTATCATACACTTGTCTGCACTGCTGCTAACATGTGCATAGCACGAACTACAACAAATGAAACATTCCATCATTTTCATGAATTGAAATGCATTGTGTACCTATGGATAGAAGACAAAACCTGTAATATTCCACCAAGATGTGAAAATACATTACCACTTGGGAGAATAAAAACTTTGAAGGTACATCTTTCTACCTCCAATCCTTACAGTTTCTTTGTTTACGCAGATTTCACCCTATTTCTGTGAGAGATAGGCCCCTTTTTCTTCTTGCCTCCACCATTTCATCCCACTCATTTCTAGGCCCAATGTCCTTACCCTGCCACACTGCCTGCTGTTACACATCTTCTCCATATACAGTGCCCACGCTTTTATGTTCCTCAGTTCCCTGTTCAGTTCTGCATCTTGTTCTTTCTGGTGAGTCGATCCAAGCTTCCTTCTTATCCTAGCACTCAGAGGAAATACTCACTCCTTCTCTTGTCTGCCTTTGAGCTGCATCTTCATTTTCTTCCCTTCCTGCATGTATGGCTCTTGATTTCAAATTAGACAAATTCTCCTTTTTTAGTTGCTTGGTACTAGCAAAGGGTGAAGGATGGTCACCCCAAAGTCCAATCCTTGTTCCAAACATGGAAAGAAGTCTACACATACTGAAAGGAAAAGTGGTCTGTATTATTAACAATAGCAATGTTTAATATTTTTATAATATGTATAAAGGGTTTATTTCCAAAGTTGTTCAACCACTCATCATGAAGACACTCTGTGGAGAAGAAATAACTTATATCTGAACTGTCTGTTATCACAGACAGCATACTCATGTTCAAGGCCAGGTTGGATGGGGCTTTGAGCCACCTGGTTTAGTGGAAGGCGTCCGTGCCTGCGGCAGGGTGGTTGGAACTACAGGATCTTCAAAGTTCCTTACAACCCAAACTATTCTATGACCCTGATATTTAACTTAAAGTAACTAAAAAAATGCGCCCAACACCACTGTATATAATTTAGCATCTTTATAATTAATTGCATTCACACAAAAACAAAAAGCATAAGGAAATAAAACTCTCTTGCTTCAGTCCTAGCAATAACTCAGCCAGCAAACTTTACTGTAAATGTTTGTGTATATAGCTCCTGTGAAAACTGCTTAGATGTCCACTATGCACAGGAAAAAGGAAATAAGCCATCTGTCAACAGATCAAAGAGCACACCAGAGCAGTGAATAAAGTTCACACCACAAACGAAAATGAAGTAGCAAAATTTGTTAAGTGGTTTCCACTGGTGTTTAATACAAATTTCGTGGTTGTTAGTTATAAATTTTTAGTCATTATTAAACAGCAGAATCAGGAGATTAGCTGAGCAGTTGCCAAGACAACAAACTTTTCCCTAGTGTTGCTAGAGTTTCTGCTGTCTCCTCGTCAGACCTGCATTTTGGTTGTCCTTCAGAGTCTGTGGATTTGTAGGTATGGCACAAGCACTTGCCTTGGTTTTGCTGGGAAAAAAAACAACTTTTTTTTATAGGAGCTAATTGTTATTGACTAGATACTTCAAAATTAGTGTAGGAAAAAAGGTTGGGTCACTTTTTTTACTTTATAGCTGTCTTGCACTTGCTTCAAAACTAAGAAAGGTCTAGATCAATAAGTACCCCTCTCAAGTGGCCATGCACATAAATGTAACACAATACCAGTGGAGATGAGCAAAAAGTGCACATTACTGACAAAGCAAGCCAAAGCCAGCGAAGGCAAAGCTCAATTCTAACAAGATTACCTTTCTCTAATTGCCATTAGGAAGTCACGCTGAACAAAAAGAAATTTAAAGAAAATTTGCAATTATAAATTAAAATGTTAAGTATTTATAGAATGTGTACTTCTATGAGTTAATTTTAGGTACATATCTGAGTAAAGAAATAACTTCAGATGTCAAACGTGAAACTTAAGGCCTTTTTCTAGACTGGGCACACTTTGCTTGCAATAGACTAATTTCTTTTTTCCTCCAGAAATTAATTAACAGTAAGACATTTTAAACTGCATTTCCTATGTAACTTTCTGCATCTCTTTTCTTTCTTTTGATAATATTGTAATATTAGTTTTCCAAACTAATACAGATAATTTGTAAGTATTTTAAAAATATACCCTTGATTAAGCTTTAAGAAAACTGAAATGTCATGAAGCCAAAATACTGAAAGTCGTACTCAGATTCAGAAGTTCTTATTGGAAATGATGTCTTTTTCCATTTCCACTCCCCTTCTATGAATCTTACAACTGTTCAGACAGCAGATATTCTACACTTAAAAATAGTAGCTGATCTTATTACTTTTAAAGCAGGCACCATTATTCTCAAAGAGACAGCCAATACTTACGTTGCAAATTGTGGAAGAGAAACAATTTCGCTTAAGGCCATTCAAAATTCAGGTTTTGGTTTCTTCTGATGTCACATTTTTGTTAAACTAACAACATAGCATATTAAAGCCTTGCCAGAATCAACATATCCTTACGAGTGCCAAAGCAAACATTACATTAGCCTCTACACATGGAAAATCTATGTCACATACATGAGTAAGACTGCATGATGCTCAAGAGCTTATTATCATCACCCCCCAGAAAATTCTACAAGTGAAAATGATTTGTACTATACTAAGAGCTCTGTATATTCAGAAGTCATAATTATTAAACAGGGTAGCAACATAATTAAAATATAAGCAGATATTTGTATTTCTCATGAAGACACTATAGTCTTTTAAGACTTAGGGCTTAAGCTGTGTTTTAACCTTTGATTTATACCACAAGAGTTTTATGGCTGGTTACAACAAAGCCATTGCTAACCAAAGCTTTCTTAGTCTCTTAATTCATAAAACAGTGTCTTATGGGAGTTTAAAATACACCAAAGATGCAGGAACAGATCCTATCTTCCAACTCCTTTTGTTGTACCTTACTCTTGTAACAGATCTGTGTTTATGGAAATTAATCAGGTCTCTCATCTTGTTAAAGACAATGAAGCTACTTGGTATCCACATTTAGATAATTGTGTTTTTTTCCTCCAAGACAATCAGTTCTACTTAGCTTAGCAGCTAACGACTTGCAAAAAAAAAAAAAAAATCAACGGTTGTCAGCTGTGACATATTTACCCTTCAGACTAAAACAAAAGCAAGGAGAAACTTTGAGAGTGTCACTGTATTAATGGCACTCAAACCTGCATGTTATAGGTTACATGCATTCCATACCCTTGTTGAAATAAGAGATTTATTTTATTCATTCACCTGTTTCTTGTCCTCTCCTCCTTGTGGCTAAGTGATTTAAAATTACATTTAAATAGCAGAAGCAGCATCTTTAACTACTAGCTCAATAGTGTCAGAATCATGTTCTGCATTTGAAAACATTTTGGTTTTTTTTCTTAAAAGCATTCGAAGTACTAGTGTAGTCCTGTCCTTTACTGTATCTCCACCTGGTCAATACAAAACATTGTGTTTTCTTTCCAATATTCAATCCCTAAGAAAGCAATGTCTACCTGTAAACAACAAAAATATCCCAGCTGCCAGGTAGATTATCATTTTAGTGTGATTACACTACCCCATAACAATAATAATAAAATGTACTCTGGACTACTGTTTTTGCTTCTCCCTCTAGCATAGCTAACATAGTATAAAAATAACGTTTGCATTTATCCAGACAAATATTAACGATTTTTTTCAGCATTGTTTTGGCATTCTGATAATTCTTTTCTACATGAAACATGTTCAGTTTACAACCTATGCACTTTGAATATAATATATGTCACTAAGGTGTTACAGAAAGTTGAATTTGGCATGTTCCTCATGAGCACGTAGATGAAAAGTGGACACTTCAGCAGCATAAGTCAGTTACCGTGGAGGACACCAATCACTGACTAGTCTGATACATGTGTGTGTGTGTGTGTCACATGCAGTTAGTTTGGAATGATAACTTACAGGCAAATCAGAAAGAAATTTTGTCTTCATTATTTATGCACCAAGAAATTTCCCCCCAAAGAGGAAATACAGTTGCAAGACACACAGTGGTTAAAAAAGACATGACTCAGAAATTAACACTGTGCACCTTGTAGTAACAGTGAGAAGAGAGATTCTGTTTCTCTGAATCTCTGAAACAATCATGCTTCAGTCTAAAACTTTTTACATATAGTGGATTTCAACAGGAATGAGATATATACTTATTGACTATTCCTATTCAAGGAAGTAGAATAGCGTCTGGTCACAGTTATGAAAAGATTAATGCATATCCCTTTATTGCATATGAAGCAGAAGTGAGAAATGGACTTCTCCCCCCCCCATCTTTCTCACACATATTTATTTACAAAGAAAAGAAAGTTAGGGAAAAGGTTTTCATTTTCAGTTCCATATATTTATTCTTTTCAGTGGCTAACACAAGGTTTACTGGAAATATACATACTCCAATTTGCTTCAGTTTCTGGAGTTAATTTCTGTACTACATTTCTTGAGCACAATTATTTATAAGGGTGCCTTTTGGTGGTTTCTTCAGGATTATGCAGAGATAGCAATGGTTTCTGGAACTTGCTTTGTATCCAAACTCGCTGCATTTTCACTTTTTTCTTCCTGTTTACTTGTAATCGCCGATCAACTAAATTCTGTACTTCAGTTAATCCAGCCAAGTTGAACATGTTCCATACCTCATCTATTTTTTCATAAGAAGAATTATTGTAATTAAAAAAAAAAAAGTCATTTGTAGAACGTAGCAATTAACAACCTTCAGTTCAACCAAAGATGGAACTAAATCTGTTTTGCAATTTGAAAGCTCAAGGACACTGCCTCTATTAGAAATTCATTTTTATTAGAAATTCATTCTCACAGCTCTTGATTTATATTGCAGTAAAAATTCTTGTGTTAAGGCCCAAACCACAGTGGTTATTACTCATGGCATCCATAGCTACCCTTTCTTCAGAGAGTTCAATATGCTGGAGTTGAGTAAACAAATGCAGGGCATCTAGTTACTGTTCACCTATTATCCACATAAAGCTATTGCACCTGCCAAATGACAATCCAGACTTTTATGCCTTATATATATATATATACATGTGTATATACACATATATATGTATATGTAATTAGCTCCTTCATGTCAGTCATCACTGGAAAACCTTAAGCTTCTTTGTCTTGAGGAAGCATGAAACAAGACATTTAAAAACTGAGAAGGCTCTTTAAATTCTCTTTAAATTCAAGTGATTTCCTATATATATCCCAGATCTTTCTTCTCACTTCTAAAATTACCAAGGCTGGGATGAATCCTGATCCATCTCTATTGCTTACAGTGTAGGATGCAGAGGGTAAAAAGAAGAAAAAAGTATTGTGATGCTCACTTTCACAATATGTCAGTCTAAGCTGTCTGCCAGCTGAACCAAGTGAGCGGACAGGCAAAGAGCAATAGTATCCATAAGCAGGAACTGAAGTTCAGATCCTGTATAAAGAGCAGCCTCACAGTTCAGATTCACCAACATGGCATAACAAAACATCAGAGCACTGCTACAAACTCTCCTTCCAAGCATGTTTATCTCAATTTTAAGAGAGAAATCATGTACATATTTAAATAACAAAATTTGAGCATATCATTAGACAGAGGACGCTTAGATAAAGAGAAATTTCCAGTGATGTCTTTAAGCAATCTTGCAGGACCACAAACACATCAAGTGTACACATAAAGGAAACTATTTTCTTACAACAGTTAGCTTTGGTCTTTTTAAAAGCAGAGAATTAAAAAAAGCCAATAAAACCTTCTTTAAACTTTTGTTTAAAGATAAGCTTTTATAATTCAATCTTGAGAGAAATTTAACCTTTTCTATGAAACTATAACTTTCCATACCTTTGGTAAAGAAATATACTCTGGTTCCATCTCCTCGTACATAAAAATTTTCTGACAAGCAATGACCTAAGATTTCAGGACAGTAATGAAAAAGGACATGTCACTTTTTTTTTCCAAAAAGAGTTAAAATAAACAATGAACTACAAAGCCATTCAGGAATTACCTTTTTTAAAACGAAGTTGAGCTGTATCATATCTTCCATAGTCTCGAAATAACAGCATTCCTCCAGGTTTCAGTAGCTTAGCCAATCTATTTACAACCCCTTGCATCCTTAGGAAATAGATGGGATACTGGTGATATTTGCAAACATAAGCAACCAAGTGTGCTACCACAGACAGAAAAGGCAGCGCCACCTCAGAATAAGAAACACTTCAAGATGGGCAGTTGTGCCCAAATTACAGACTTTGCCTATATAAACTTAAGTTTTGTGCATAAAGAAAAAATTGTACATGCACAAAAAGTGAAAGTGCTTTGAGAAATCTTATCCAGCAGAACTAGAAGGCATTAATTATATAGCTTGAAGAAAGTTTAATACCTTCCAATTCTGCAACCAAATCTTAGAGGTGCCTTCTAGCAGAACTGAAGTGTGTTAAAAATTTACTACAAGAGCGGCAATTATCAAAAACTAAGCACAACAGCCTGAAGAGAAATCACTAAGTAACAATTTTCCAAATATAAATGTGTCCCTCTCACATATATTTTCCATTTCTCCCAAGTATGTAAGTTCTGCATCACAGTTCCCTTGGTTTTCTTTTTCATTTCTCACTTTCAAAGTTTCCAGAAAAAATGTATACTGAGCAAGATGAATCTGGATCACATTTTCCTTGATGCAGTTATTTTAACTCTACAAGACGGCAGTAATGACTAACACAGCTTTAGAAAGTGGGTCTCACAACACAGATAATTACACAGAAATCTTTAGGTGTGTATACACACACATGCACACAGAAGCTTCCATGTCAACCCTGAGGAGAAAAAAAAACAACCAACAAACCATAAAAATGCTCAAACGCATTCTTAAAAGACTAATAGGAAAAGACACACAGAAATTCTGACAGAACACCTGAATACTGCTTCGACAGGCAAAGTAATTGACTGAATGAAACACTGTTTTCCAATTTCTTCCTGGCAGCATCATGGCAGCCAGAGAGATCTGAAGTCTACTGCTTGAATTGTTTCTGAAATCTGGACCTTGGCTTTGCATGACTTGTGCTCATCTCTGAACAAACAGAAAGGAGCAGTATCATATATGGGAAAGGCTTTCTGTAAGCTAATCATTAGTAACTCAGGCAGAGAAACAGTTCTCAGACTCAGGCAAATACTGTTCTGTTTGCCAAGCCCTTTTTAATGACATTCTTAGTGTAGTAAATGTATTATCACACATACAGCATATACTTCCCTCCATATAATCCAGTTAGAGCCAAGCAGTTAAACTTATGCCCCCTTATACGTTTTTCCCATTAAAAAAAGGGCATTTTCACAATCAGTCAGCCTTAACAGTCATAAAATTTGGTTCATTAGACATTGAGAGGCATTAGCAAAGGCTAACAGTACCCAACATAACAGTATACATGAAAATTAGATCAAATTTTCTTAACCCAAACAAGTTAAAAAATTCTGGATACCTTTTAGTTTAAAAGACCTGCATGTAAGCATTTGTATGTGGCTAAATCAGCAACCCAAGTCTATATCAACATATTGTGAGCTGTTAAGTCATGAATGTTTGGTTTTGATCACTAAAAGGAACTTCCTTCTAGAAGATTAGTCTGGTTTTTAATTTGCAGGTTTTTTGAATCCCTCACTTCTAATAGGGTTGTGTTTAGTTACAATATACTCCTTGTATTTTGATGGAGACTGGAGACTCACTAATGAATTAGCCTGTCCAGCTTTTGTCTTGAAGCCTGAAAATGGAAAACAGCATTTAAAATACCTTGTTTTATACATATTGCAGCTTACCAAGTAATAAATTAAAGAATCGTCATCTTCTTTTGCTACTCTTGAAAACCTCCAGTGAAAAGAGATTTAACCTATTTGCTTTGCCCTTTTAGTCTTCATTTACCTGTCAGGATGAATAGTAGAGAGCACAAAGACAAGGAGAATGACATCCAGGATCTCATCTGGAAAAGGATAGGGTAAAGCATCATCACACACATCATGAACAAAGGCAGAACACCAGGCTGAATTGTAGGACGAATGTGACTGTCAAGAGAAAGATGAAAAGGGGCACAGAGAGAACAGTAGTAGTTAATACGTTTACTGTGACTCAAGAAACTTTTTTTCTTCAATTATTCCGCATTGTAAAACATCTCATATAAAAGCCTATTCTGTCCGGTATCTTACTCAAGCTGAGAAGCAAGCTCACTGATGGTATTCATTCCTCTCTGCATACAGTAAGACTTTGTTCTTTGGAATATTGAAAACTTCAGTTAAAAGTTGTCAAAGCCATCACATTCTTTTTCATGAAGACGGCTTCCTGGCAGCCTCCTGAATTACAGGCTTATAAGGTACTCTAAAGCGAGCGTATGAATTACCTTTACCAGCTCCACTGCTCCTGAAGCAAAATCACAACAGTATAGAAAGGTTCCAGGTGTATTGCTAGGAAAACAAAACCAACATCAGTTAAAAAATTATTATTGTAAAAGATGAAAGTCTACATCAGTGTTCACGGAACTACAGAGGGCCCTTTGGGGTTCTCCACAGGTTTGATCAAGCACGCCTTATTGATGTCTAGCACATGGAAAGTCACATAGGTTGTAATGAACCAACAGGGCAGACAAATTTGTAAGAATACCAACAGGCAGTTAGTATAAAAAGAATTAGAGCCTTGTCAGGGAGGAAGCAAAAAGGAAAAGAAAGAAGGTCACAGAGGGCTGTCAGGACCGATGACAATGTCCTGGTGTTGTAACGCATAAATGCACGTTAATAGGTCACGTTTTCTTACAGAAGCACTGCAATAAGTCTCTACCATCAGCCCATGCATGCAGTTTAATTAGCAGTATGATTTGGGCAAGGGTGGGGTGTTGCAAAAATCATCCAGTTCTGTAGATGTTTGGGTTTCCATGTGTCACCTTGCTGTGCTTTTGATTAGATTAAGTATTATTGGTTGTTTCCCTCCGTTATCCCTTTTGTTTTGTAAGCCAGGATAAATAAGAATTTCCTGTAGCACTGTCTTCTCTTCCCTTTCCATCCAAGACTAAGCCAGTTGCAAATTTCCTTGTACCATTCATCAGATAATAGTAATTCTAGGAAGAAGTTTTTTTTTACCTCTGAAAAATTCATTTAATATAAAGTGAGCAAGCCACTCAAAACCCACTGAGGGATGACCTCATGATCAACTCATGATCAATTAATTTCTTTTAAAAATATATTTGAGATTTTGGATGTATGGCTTCTTTAGAAGGGACTCAATAAACTCCGCCAGTGCCTGTAAGATCTCACAGTATACATAGCTAAGTTAGTGACTTCTCTGAGGGCTCAACCGGAGAATGATTCTGGAACAAAATATATTCCACGCTCACTGCCGAGCAAAACTTTTATCAGCTCTGTGTCCATCATAAGAATTGATGAGTTTAGATATTTATTACAGATAAGGAGAAGAAGCCAGGCTTTGGACCCAGCCAGTCCCTTGGGAAAGGTTACACTGATTTCCTAGTTGACTTGTTAGAATTTTATTTCTTTTTTTTTTTCGAGCAGAATAGGAGCTATGTAGAAAGTCAACCTAAAACAAAGACACAGCTTGACCTGGATAGTGTCCTCATGATGCATTGTATTAAAAAGCAGCAACTTAAATTTTAAGGGAGGCAGAGGGAAGCGGTTTTAAAAGTTACATTACAAACCTAAGTGAAAAATTTTTTTGTAGCCAGGGTACACTCACACTTGACACGGGCTTCTTTTTATATGCATACAAAAGGCAATTTCTGTATTATTAAATTCAGAGTAAAAGAAACTGTACTATAAAGCCAGGCCTACTAAAAGGTAAGAGATGTTTCCACTCAGTCATATACAAGACAAATGAGGTAGTTGTTCAGTGTATCAACCAATGTGATTGACTGAAGGATTTGCATAAGAATAGAGATCACCAGGAAAAATATCCTATGCATAGATTCTTAATTATCAGAAATGCCAATCTATGACTAATGTCTCCTGTGAGGAAAACATCTCATCTTTTCTAATACAGCTACAGGATATCTTTTCCTATACAGTGCTACTTTTCAAAGTTTTCATATGAAACAGGGCTCCCCTTTCATTACATGCTGTCTAAAGTAAAGCATTTCCTGTGGGATGAAGATGCATTGCTAACACAGGTTTCACGGATGACCCTGGTGCATCACTTGATTCCTCCTGCTGTGTTTCCATATCTGCAAAATGGAGTATTTTTGTATAGTGGTGATACTAGCAGCAAAAATTCAGTTTACAGAATAATGAATTGTACTGTACTCAAGCTCTTGAAGGCATGACTAAAAAGAAATCTATTTTCAACCCTTGATACGTACATAGTCTTTCCAATAAAACCTTCCTGCCTACATGGATGGGAGGACAAGCTGTCATAACAGCTTTTCCTAAAACTGGAAGCTAAGTAGATTAAGATGTTTCAATGAATTAAGTAATGCAATACACGACTTGAGCCTTCCTTGACACTAAAACCTGAGGCAATGTGACAAAGCACACCAACCAATTCAGAAACAATGCAACCTCTTTCCAGTAGATCACATGCCATTATCTACTGTCTCCGATTCTGGCCTTTTTAAGAGATACCTGGAACTTTACAGTGACATGTAAGACAAGAGAATATTTTGTCCACCTGAGATTAACTACAAGAAATCAGCCTGAATGAACCTGAAGACAAAACTCTGTCAGCAAATACAGTCTCCCCAAGGTCAGGGTTAAGCAATATGAGGAATATCCTGTATATGATGCTACAAACATTATCTGTGGTCTGGACACAGTAAGAATTTCAGGGCTGTAAAATGATCCACTCAACACTTTCTGCAGCACTGGTCTAGGACCAAAATTTGGAGAAAATGAAGAAGATGAGAATACAACCCTACACTACATACCACAGAACTTCTAAAATAGGAAAGACACTGTTTCCAGCTCCACAACCAACCTAAAACCAGAAGAGAAACATAAAGTTAAAATAAATCAGCAAAATAAAACCTTTTTTGTTATTTTTGTCTAAATGAGCTGGCAGATAGGACCCATTAAAGTTGAAGGTATGTTGGACAGAAAAGGTATAAACAGCTCATACCAATTCTCAAATAATTTATATGATCATGTTTCTCCTCAATGTCTTTCTAATGTTGAGAGAATCCATCTCTCAAACTGCATAACAAAATGCAATATTCTTGTCCAATTTCACCATTTGGCAAGAATACGTCAAGTACTTGCATTTTTAGACAAAGCACTTAAAAATATAAGTTTCCTTAGGACATCAGAAACCCAACTTCCAATGACAATGGAATCTGATTATCTAGCCCTATTCTGATTTGGGAGAAACTTTAGAGGAAAAATAAAGTCCACATGTTAGGTTTCTGTGAAAGTTTCTGCCATAAATGAATGTAGTATGTTAAATTCTAAATGCTCACTTTCTTGATAAGCATGTTTATCAGATTTTTGAGCAATTAAGTGGAACTTTTGCAGTGCATTCATTACCTCTAATATTTTATAAGTGGCATCACTACCAGGGAAAGATTCTAGCCTGCCAAGTTCTTCTCCACAGTTTTTACCCTGAGGATTTTCACTAAGCATTTCTGCTTGGTTTTTATTATTTACATATCCTTGTACAGCAGTAGAACCACCTCCATAATTTTTCTTCCAGTATTTTTCTCCTTCATCAAACATTTCATTTTTGTGTGAGAAACTGTTGGTGCTATTTATTTTTCTGTGTTCTGAAGATCTTTCTTCTCTTTTCAATTCTTGTCTCTTTTCTTCTGGAAGAATTTCTGGAAATTCCAGAAATAGCCAATTACGATCCTTGAAAAAGTTATTTTTATGCGTCTTGTAGAATTCATTCCAATATTTACTGGCTTCTCTCTCATATTTTTCTGAAATTAAAAGAGAACAAAACCTTGGTGAATATGAGCTTAGCTACAAAATACTCTAAAGCAACATGGAATTTAGACCTCAAATATACAGTTTAAAAATCCATAGTTCCACAGATTGTACTTTTAAATTAAAACATATAGATTTTGGATTTACCTTAATCTGCGCTCAAAATTATTCCTATGAAGGTTTAATTAGATTTTATGTCATTTGGGAAGGGGCAGACAGGCCTTCTGCATCACTTCTTTTAATATAGTGTCATAATAGAACAGCATCACCAAAACATGCAATCTGAAGATTCTTTGACAAACTTTCATTTGTCTCACATTATAAAAGCAATGCATCTTTTCAATTATTTAAGAAATACTAAATTGAAATTAATTTTATGTTTTATGAAATTCTGATCAGTTGCAAATCTGTTGGTAGCTCATCATCTCTTAAAAAACCTCAGCACCTAGAAATCCAGTTCTGTGAACACGAGTGATAGATGCTCCTGCATAGCACATAGACAATAATTCATGCTCAACCATTCAACCACACAGTCAGAAGGAACATACTGGCTTTCTCACTTTCAAAATACTTCAGAGTTTTGCAGTAGACATTTGTGTTAACTTTTAACTCACAAAAGATTCTACCTGAATGTTAGAATGTAAAAGAATAGGACTGGAAGGGATTTCACTCAGCCAGGGAATTCATACCCCTTCTTCACAAAGATCTTTCAAACTTATTCTTAAAATACCACCTTCCATATAAGTTTAACAACTTTCTTCAGTAATATATTACAGTCCTTAACTTTCAATATAGTTAGAAATCTTTTCCACTATCTCACCATAATTTCTGTATTGCAATTAGGTCCAGCAATTTTTGCCCCATTAACCAAGTAGGTAAAGCAAAGATTACTCACTTTTCTCTTCGTAACACCTATTTACACATTTGAAGTGCTTTACTATGTCTCCCATGAAACATTTTTTTCTAGAAACCTAACTCTTCTTTTTTTCAATACAACTCATGATTTTTAGACTTTTGATAATTTTTTCTTCTCTAGATTCTTTCCAACTGATTTACTACTTTTCAGTGCTGTATTCTGGTAAAGGCATTATCAATGCAGAGCAAAAGGAGTATTTTACAAGGCTCACAGGCTGTAATCCTGTTTATAACTCCCAGCTTGCCATTTTGCAACAGCATGACACTGCTGATTCAGCTAGTGATTCACCACAACCCTCAGATCTTCTGCAAAATGACTACCTAGCCAATTGTTCCAGAGCCTAGTACTTTTTTCAAGGAATTATTCCGGAGCACAGTATTCTGCATTTATTTTTAGCAAACTTACATATTTCAAATTCTTTTTTTCTCCAGTTTGTCCAGATCTTTCTGAATCTTAATCCTGTCCTTCACCATACTCGAAACATCTCTTCACTTAATATCATCTTCAAGTCTCCGATTTCCTGAGGTCACTAATGAAAATACCAAGCTGAACTGGACACAGAATAAAACACTCCTCACCCAGCACAGCCTTCTGTTCTGAAAGGATCTCTCTAGGCATTCACTCACCCAAAAGCAGTTTCATTAGCTCTCGCTTGCCTAACTTGCTTATGAAAATGTCAAATAAAGCAAGTCAGAAGCCTGACTAAGGATAAACTTCAGGATGTCTGCTGTTTTTCCCTTATCCCCGGGGCTTGTAACCTTCTCCAAGAAGGAAATTAGCTTGATTTTACATGATTTATTCTTAAAAAAATATTTGTTGGCCAGTATTCATCTCCTTTGTTCTTTCACCCAGTGTCTGCAAGCTCTGGATGTACTCTTCCAGTATTTTTCCAGGAACTGAAACTAATTATCTGACTCTTCTTTTTTTCCCACCTCCTTTTTTAAAAAAACTAAATATTCTCTTTTCTGCTTTTCCAGTCATCCATGTACTCTATGGATGTACTTTGTAACCTGTTCTTTCTCAGTTCCAGAACAAGATCTTTCCTCCTTCTCACCAGCACTAATTGTGCTAGCCACTGGACTGCAGCTAACTCTTTCAAGGGCAGGCTGATAAAAAGATAAGAATTACAGCTTTTTCAATGTTTCTTTTGTTGATGGTTTTCCCTTCCTTATTACCCCTAAGTACCAAACTAAATAGTTTTTCTTGGTTTTTTTCCCCCCTCATTCCCAAAGCATTTACAAAATCACCTTGTTACCCGTGACATCTGTTGCTAAGTGTAGATCATATAATGTGCCACCTTTTTATTTTGTCCCCACACACACTGACCCATTAATTTTTTCAATAAAAAATGCACAGAGGAAATATATGGTGCATTTCTCCTACTACTCTCATTTAAATCTTAACATATTATTTCCTGAGAATTATCATTAGAGGCACAGACAGGCAGTGGGAAGTGGGAAGGAGGTGGCAATATGCCTTGTCCTAGAAATCTGCATAATGTTTTAAAATTAACATTTAATACATCCAATTGTGTTATTAAAGGGCAAGACTCGGCCATGCAGAGTCATTGTACAGACTTGTTTTATAATGTAAGTTCAGAGTTGATTGAGGTCGTATATATCAGATTTCAGTACTGTAAGTTGCACATTCATAGATTGCTCACCTTCAGTATAAAAACAAAAAACCCTGCTAGTCAAAAGGTTTTTATATCATTATCACCCCTTGTTACAGTCATTACTTTTCTACAAGTCTGCTCAGAACCCTTGTACTTAAATTCATATCAAGTTTTCCAGACTTCAGAAACGAAGGAAAGCAATACCAAAAGTCACCCTTTCAAACTGTATTAGTATGGAATTACATAGGTTCAAGTGAAAGAACACTTTACTTTGCATTGTTTCACTGGTCACTCCTGCACCACCATGTAGTAGCTATGCATGCAGTATTATTACCAAATTTTGGCTTCATTTTGTATATTTAAGTAGCCCACCTACAAAATTTTCCAAAGCACGTAAAAATGACAGAACTAAAGAACATATAAACTTCCAAGTAAAAAACAAATCCCTTACTTTGTCAACTGATGTTTCTCCTTAACAGAATCTTCCAACACTAGCAAGCATGCCTAAGAACAAACTAGACGTGCTAATAAGTAAATCAAATTCCTAAAAGTAGTATCATGAGTTCATTCAATTTAACATCTCTTGCCTTAAAAAGGCTCACCAGAACTATTCTATTTTAGGGATATAATAGTACTGTTGAAATCTGTCTTGTCTTTTTCCCCTTACTGTAGTTTTCAAGGCCCCAAAATAACCTGCTCGTTAGCTTCGGTCTAGTTCATTGTTTACACAAATAGGCCAAAATGTACTTCCACTTGCAGAACGAAGCCGAAACTTTCTGAAGGAACACTATCAGCCATGCTTACCTATTCAAGTTCTAAACAGAGGGGCATTCATAGGAAATGTCCTTGGATTCTTGTATTTCTTGGCAATAGACAAATGCCTGATTATTCCATTTCTCACCAGGACAAACTAACTTCTAACTGATTGTAGATGAAGAATTGAAGGTTCCACGAGCTACATGGTCACACAGCTTACTTTTCAATTATGAGGGTTTCTTCAGCTTTTTATACAAACCAAAGGAAAATATTAGAAGTAATTTTGAAAAACAAACATTGTACTTAGACAAAGAATGTGAGAGGTAACAGAAAAAGACAGGCTGACAATCCCAGAGCATTCAAAGTGATGAAGGGCACAAATCCAAGGCACATTCTCAGGTAATTCTAATAAACTCCAATGTGCCTTAGTTATATCACTGAAACTCAGCATAGGATCATAATGACACTATCTGACAGATTCAAGACACGCTAAGTAAACTGAGGCCCAGGATATCCAAGTAATTGCTTTCAGAATATCTTTCTCACACTATTAAGAATCCTCACAAATTCAGAATCCAGTCTTCTATGATACCAACAAGTTGATACTGCAGCTTTAGCATACATAAATACCCTACAGTTTAGTCTATGGTTTAGTTTGCCAGTTTGAACCTAGAGCTATCGTTCTTCAGAAACTCAAAATACATTACATTTCCCTTCTGAAGACAGGCATAAAATTCATTAATCATTTACAGTGCAAACTCAGCACTGTATTGAACACCTTCCACACAAAGGGAACATACTGCTTCCTGATGCACTCCCAGTTCAGCCTGGCAAAGGCAGCAAGATGGGACCAGCTGGGACCTGTGCAACTTTCATGGCACTTAACTGAAATACAGTGCAATGCACAAACACAAGCTCTACTAATCATTAAAAAGCATTTGAATATTGTACATGGGAACTTTCATCCCCAGCACCATAGCTGGATGCAAATTCACTCCTCTGACTCTGTAGAAGTCCCGTGTAGTAGTTTTATTCTGAAGAACTGCAAAAGGAGTCAGAACAGTGCCATACTGATGTACTTGTTTTACATAAAGCCTATTGCTCCCCCAACTCCAAAATTGTTCAAATAAGTAACTGAATTGCTAGAAAAACACACTTTGAGATCTTTTGAGGCAATAAAGGGAAAAAAACCCAAAACAAACAAAAAAAATTAGACAAGAGAATGTAGAAATAAAAAGGATGTTCCTGGATTCTAAAGCAATTTTAAATGTTTTGAAAAACAGCATTAAAATAAGAATTTTTATGTCATTAGGAATTTTTTACCTTGGTCTTCCCACTGAACTTTCACAAGTGAGTTCTCTGCTGCTTTTTTCTTGGCATTCTCCTCTTCTTCTTGTGACCACTGCATGTGGTCCCTGAAAAAGGCAGTTGAAGAACCAGCTTTTTCATATGATTTTCCACAATATTTTTTTCCCAGGAAAAACAGTATCACATTAGCTATACTGTCTCAAATACTTTTTTTCTTTTGAGTGCAAGCAAATGCCCACAAGGAGACTGACAGGTAAAACCCAAGTTTTAGTGTATGATAGATAAAAATTAATTACTAGTTAGGTAAAACTCAGATGATTCAGAAACATCTCCCAACGGCAAAGAGACTGAAGTAGTATGAAGTAAATTGTTTCCTTAATAACAGGACTAATATGTATCTTGGAAATCGAGTGTGTTTTTAGGAATGTATTTTGAGTGTCCCATTAGAACTGTGTTTAGCTGAATATAACAAACCTACCAACAAACACCCTAATGCAAGAAACTTCTCACATTACTAGTGTTTACGATGAACAACTAAGCTCATTTAGCAAAGAAATCAGCTGTTCCTGAAACAGAGAGCATAATCCACCTATGCAACTGGAACCAGTGGAATTGATGAACAAGATTTTACCTATTTGGGGAATAGAGACAGGTAACATTTAAAAAAAAGGATGAGACATTAATAAGAAAAGACAAGCAGTGCTACAACAGTTCCAAAGTTTACTATTTGAGTAAAATGGTTAACTAAATGTTATGTTACTCAATTAAATGGTGACAGAACCAAGCCCAGATCTGACACTGATGACTAAACTGCGTTCCCTACAGATTCTGTGTTTGGATCAGGCCACAATGGGAAGTGCTCAAAAATGTCCTGCTGGCTGCTTTTAAAAGCCAATCAGCTGTCCCTCCAAATCATTCAGTTTGAACAGATTAAATTAGATAATATAATTCAAGTAATCTATTAGATCCTAATCGTACTGAAATCAACTAACTGAAAGCCCATGGCTAAAATTCCATTGGTTACTATGGGAAAAGAGACAAGGTGTCAACTCGGGAAGAGTTGTCTCTAAAACGTAATGAGCATCTTCCTGTTCTGAACCTGGTGACATATAGGCAATTTAATTCTTAGACCTTTGCTGTTTCTCTTTTGTTAATTGTGGGAGACTAATTGGTATGCATTTGTCTGCTTGCCTCAGACTTGATTTCCGCATCTCTACTGAAATATTTCTCCTTATTGTCCCCAGCAGGTTGCCTCTCCCCTTCCTGTATTTGTTCACATACCAAATGTTCCTGTGCAGTGTCACGGCTCTGACAGACACGATGCAGTAGAATAAACTGAATGACCAAAGCACTACTAGGCAGTCATACTCTTGGAAAGACTTGCTTCCCTCACTGCTATCACCATTTTTGACCTTGCCTATTCCAGCCAGCTGAAACCATGGACTATTCAGATGGCAAGAATACACAGTCAACCCTTCTGAGAGATGACTTGCTGTGGTATAATTTTCAGCTGATCAATTTTAATCTATCACTGTGTGTCTGTCCCCTTAAGGGCTCTACACTCAGTACTATAGGTGCCTGAAGCCCTCCATCTTTAACAACCTTTTTTTCCCTTTTTTCCTTGCTTGGAAATTCATAAAGCTGAAGAAAGGTCTTTTGGCTCCTTCCTAGAAATTTCTGTATGGTAGATCCCAAACAACATGACTGCAGCAGCGCTTCCTGATCAAAATCAACAAAGGAGGAGACATAGCATAGTTTTTATGCAAACTATTTACATAGTTCGGATGCTTCAAATGAGGCAATACAAGCTGGCAGCAACACCGGACACAGGAGAATCCTAAGCATGGAAGTGTTTTAAACTGAACATTGAGAGCTGCAAAGCAAGCTATCCATTTTAACCACACCAGGAGCTGTTAACATGAGTAGGCCTGATACAAGATCAAACAATGCTGCTTTCAGTTCAGCTTATTCGACTTAGTCCTTTTCCACTAACTTGTTTGCTAACATGGGGTTTAATTATCTCTGTGATAATGTGAAAACTATGCCAATTACTAACCTGAATAGAAGCAGACATTTTTTGCTCCCATGCTTAGCCTCATTCATTACTTCTCTCTCAAAATGACAGAAAAGCATCACAGCAAACATCTAAAGCATTAATTCTCAAATTTAATTTGCTTAGTATGTCTAGCAGCAATGGTAGCAGCTCTTTGGCTCTCTGCCAGTTCACACACAGACAAAAAGAATGACAAAGCATGAAGTACCAAAGATGATGAGTGGAAAACAAAAGGATATCATCCATCAATGCTAGAGAAGATGAATATCTTATGCTCACCCTGCATAATCTATTCAGCACTACCACCACTCATCCTAATCCCCCTTATCTGCCTAGTGAGAACCCTGCCAATTCAGTGAGCTTCAGATCCAAGGACCTACACCTCTTCATAGCCAGGTTCTTGATTTATCAAGACTATCACAACTTCCATGCACCTCCACTTCAACTCAGTTTCACCTGCTTTCCCTTCTGAGCTACACGGATTCATCTGCAGATCCATTTTCTGAACAACACTGTTTCTTTCAGTCTTATTTTCACAGTCCACCGCAACCACATGCATCATAGTTTGATAACTCTATTAAACTGTCACCAAAGGCTAGCAGGAAAAACTGAAGCTACACATGATCATTTTTTTGCAAGGAAATTAAAAAAAACCAAACAAACAAACAAACCCAAAAACCCACAAAAACCACCCCAAAACTTAATTTCATTGAGATATAATGTTACAGAAAAAGAATGGCCTTTTCCTAAAAGATTTTTTTAAAAACATTTTAAAATCTTTTCCTACAGTCTACATTTAAGTCAGCATTTACACAAGTAAAGGATTTTTCCAGCTAGCAGAAAGCACTAAGCATGAAATATGTTAAAGAACTACACTGCATATAGATTTATGAAACACAGAGATTAACTTTACACTCTTAATACAATAATCAGCCAGCTTTCAGCTTTCTTGACCAAGGAATATATGGAAGTACAGTTAACTTCAAATTTGGCCTTAAGGTGATAATTGTTGGGGACCATGGCTTGGGGACACCTCGTTTAGAAAACACTAATAGGTAGCAGATCTAGTTAACTAATGAGTTAAGTCCAAATTTAGAGACTAAAAAGAGTAACAAAGATACTAGTTTATTAACCAGAAGATAATTTTCCGTGTCGTATTCTTAAAACCTTGTTATTAATCAGAATTTGATTCGAGAATATTTTGAAATAATTTAGATTAAAAAGCAAAGTGGATCAATTAACAAATAAAGTGGACTACTAAAAAGATTAGTAATTAAAAAAAAAAACCAGCAAGTTGAAACTTTATTTCAGAACACAACCTTGTCCAATAACTCCTCTGACAGCTGACAGCAGAGGATACCTCTGAGGAAACTATAAGAACGGTAGATTAGTTCTATGAAGTAAGCTTAAGGCCTGAAACTTGTCGTCTGTTACTTCTATGTTATGTTATACATTGGTTATTATTAGCCACTTTCAGTCCCTTTTTCTAATTTTGCTAAATCCTTGCTATCAAAAATAGTGACACAATTCAAAAATACATTTAAAAATTATGTAGAAAGTAATTTCTTGTATAGCTTCTAAATTCACCAGTTTTCATCAGATATTCCTTGGTTTTAAGTTATGAACTACAGTAAGAAAAATTCCTGGTTTCCCCAATATGTTAGGTAGATATCCTTCTACTTTCTAAACAGATTTAGATATTCTTCTATCCTCCTAACACTTCCTGTATCATTTGCTGCTTTGTATTCATCTCCATTCCACTGTAAAAAATTTTAGCCTTTTAAGTCTAATTTTTCCCACTGTGTTGACCAGCATTCTCCCTCTTTTCTGAGCACCCATTAATCACAAAGATACCTCTTAGAGATGGGGATGCACTGCTGCAAATCAGGACAATTCTTATTCTTGTTAACATTTCCACATTGATGTCTTCTCTGCTCTTACATCGCTTATTTAAGATTCAATTTACTTTTTTTGATAATTGCACACTGTATGGAAATCTCTGCTGAATCATCTGTAACATCTTCAGTGCAGCTTTAGAAGAATACAAGTAATTTACATGTTCCTTTCAAAGTGGTGTCAGTTTTAGACCAGGGTGGAAATTCAGGATGCAACATTATTGTACCTAACAAGTAACCTTCTGCCATTATAAATAACATGGACTATCTTATTGCTACACTTTCTGTCTCTTAATTAATTACTGATCTATAACAGTATTTTGCATTTCATTCTTTGACTAACTACTTACTCAGTGGCTTTTTATAAAAGTCACTGAGAACTCATAACTGTCAGATTACTTGTGACAATCTCAAGTTTTCTCCAGTGCTCCCTTTACATGTCTTTCCTGGCAGTACCTTGTTTTATACACACACACACACATCATTATTCATTACAGTAAACAGTATACAAAATTATATGACAATCAGCCTTGAAGAAACATCTCACCACATGTTATGCTCAAAGACCTTAGAAGGATCAGTTAAAATCCGTGATCCAAGTGGAACAGCTGGTCGTTTATTACTCTGGTGCCTGTGTTGCATCTTGCTTTTCCTCAGACATAAAGCAGGAAGCCTTGTAATGAAATTCATTTTGTTCAGAGACCTGAAAACACATTTAACTCAAATTACAATTTTGTTGTAACTTAATTGTTTATGTCACTTACATGAGAAACGGGTCAAATAATCAAGCACCAGTATCAGCTTTAGTAATAATAATCTACTACAGTTCAATTTAAATGCTTTTCAGAAAATAGCAACATCTCTTCAGTGCACTGAAAACCCTAATAATCCCAAAGTAGGCTGGAATGAAACCAACTGAAGGACAAATGATTTGGTATCATTTCAAAGTCCTATCAGGCAGGGGAAAGAAAAGCAATACATGGTAAAACAATAACCCAAGTCTGATATCGTACCTTTAGGAAGACAAGCAAGAAATGATCAGTAAAGAAACCACTTGTTCTAGTGGGTACATTCTGTCACCAAGATTGACTTTTTCACCCCACTCATCATCTTCAAAAGATTTCATTCTAGATCTGTGACTCTGGTTTTATGCTTTTAGATAGGAAATGAAAGGTTTTTCTTTTTAGAGTGTAAACATTATGCATCAGAAAGCCTTCCAAAATTTCCGATCCCTATTTAATGCCCTCTTTGAAATGAATGGTCCTAATGTTGAACTTCTACCGATGCAAATTATAAGGTGATTGAGATTTTTCTATTACACGTATAATTCTGTCTTATACAGCTGCATTTTACTTTACTTAGAATTTCTTCATACAATACGAAGAAATTTCAAGTAATTAATGATAACAAGTATGTGTAGCTCATACCAGCATTTTTTTCTTGGGTTTTTATTTTCTTTGTTTGTTTGGGGGTTTTTTGCATATTCTCATTAATGTAGGCTTTCTATGAGATGAGTAAAATGAAATACAACTCCTATTACTACTTTTACCCTAATGTGCCTTTGTTCTTAGTCCTATCTTTTCTGCCCTTTTTTTTTTTTTCTGAGTGCTGCTTCTGTAAAAACCACACATACAAATTTAATGCACTGGAAATATAAAAAGTAGTTACAAAAGAACAGGCACAAGACTCTACTAGAAAACATTCTGTGCAAATTGGTTACAAAATGAAGATTTTTATCTTGAGAAAATAGTACTATTTGATCACAAGTCTTGTACTGTGAATCAAAAATTATCAATTTGTACACATCACTACAAAGACTGGCAAAGGAATCACTCATTAAATGAACAATTCCTCATTTATGGTGTACTTTTGAATGAGTCATGCTTTAAAAAGGGCATTGTTTAATCACTTAAGCCTACAGAAAAGTAAAAAAATATTAAAATTTCTTTTTATTTGTGAAAGATCAAATAAAATGAAGTTTACCTTATGGTTGTCAATGCCAAATAAAACCACTGTTAATTTTGGCTAATAAGACTGCAATGTTACCAGGATATGGGGGAACTGCCACACAGTGAAAATATATCATGTTGTCCTATTAAAAAAATCAGAACTTCTAATGTTAGCAAGCTTATTATGGCTTTTTTTTCTTAAATGTGGCTCAGCAACTAAAACAATTCCAGTTTATGCTTCAATTACTACAAATTGTTTATGCTTTGTATTTGAAAATACGTATGCATTTTTCATAACACAATGCATAACTATTAACATATATGGGATATAATGAAATAATTATTACAAGACATGAAAATTAAGACATTATGACAATTTCTGCAAAAAGTGTAATTTACACAAAGGGAATGTTCTTGAAAACAAAAACAAACAGAAAATCCTCCAAAACCCCAAACCACAATCTGATCTAAAATTATTATTATTAAATTACAGAAATGTCTGGATAAAGATTCCATTATTACATCGCAAACTGTTTACAAATCCTCTTCCTCCTTCAATCATTGGAAAAGACCTGAGTTAGTATCTTGCATTTCCTGTCCCAGCATTGATATTCACCATAAAATATGATTCAGCTGCTAGGCTAGTCACATAATTTTTCCTGGCTTTCTAAATATCTCAATTATGAACATGATGCACAGATGGCAATTATACTCAGATGACTAAGATGATCTTGCATCAGTAAAACCCAGATATGCAACTCTTTCTATGAAAATGTAATCCTTTGAGTGGTAAATGAACAATTTTAGCTGATAAATTCTGAAAATGCAAAGAGAGTGAGGTAGGTGTGGAAGTTAAATTTACTGTTGCATCCAGAGTTGAATGTGAATGAACCCCTTGGAGACATGCATGTATATTCCTGAGAGTTAAAAGCGATCCACAGATCATGAGATAAGTGGACAACCTGGCTACTAAAAGTTAAAAAAACCTCTAAATTACTTGGAAACCTAAAGAACATTTTCAGAACCAACTCCTTGCTTAGTTGTTTCTCTAAGTGATTTTTGTTAATGAAACATGCAAACACCCTTTCTCTTTGTCAGGTAAGATGACCACACCCTGAAGTCGTGACAGCAAGAAATGCTGTCTGAAAGAATCAGGAGTTACTTTCTTGTTCAGAAGCACAGTCAGGAATACTTTAAGTTTGGTTATTAATCCAAGCAATTCAATCTTCATCTTTAAAGAAATTAACATAAAACTGAATTACGTTAAAAATGGCTAAATTTTGTGGCAGCATAACTATTTTTCAGAAAAACTTCAAAGAAGCAACGCAATTGATAACCATGCTGAAAAGCAATATGGAAGACTTTTTCCATGTAGAGCACTGCCTTTTATCCTTTATAATTTTGTCAGTTACAAGTATAGATCAGTTTAGCTGAGAAATTTTAAGAAACAGCCTTAAAACCCCTCCGCTCTTCAAACAAGCTAACACAGCACCTTTAGCAATACTTTTCGAAAGTGGACATGCAGAAGAAAGTATACTCATCACTGCTAACTAGACCTGAAAGAATACATTTCTAATTGATGTTGGCATTAAAACGTTGAGCAGTCACACCCACAGAGATAAAAATAAAGATACAGGAGAAAAGAACAGTTTTAATTTTTTTTAATGGTTCATTACACCCCAAAACATACGTAAACCACTTCATTGATGAGTAAAATCAGTTCTGCGGGACATGTCAGTGGGAAAAAAACCAAATCAAAAAGAGCGGAAATAATCTGTTATTTCTGTCCAAGAACCTAATTTAATTTAAATTTATTAGATGAAAATATTTTGACATTTGACTGATCTCCAATTACAAATCTAACAACTCTTTCCATCTCCAATCACTAAGCCAACTTGTAGAGTCTCTGTTATAAAGAAAAAAATAGCCTATATTAGGAACAGTATGTGCAGCTTATGTTACATTCCTAGACAGAAAAGTATTCTGGAAACAATTAACTTCATATAGTCACTTTTGCTTGGCACCTAGAAGCTTATCTAGACCTCTGACCATTAATCCCCAACACTCTCCTGTAAAGCACAGCTGATCTATTTTATCACCATCAAACACTACCAAAACTCAAAACACTTTACACAAAACAGATGCAAGTGACAATCACGGACACAAAGGAAAGAAATTTTCAAGATAATGGTCACACAGAAGGTATAACTTTGAATTACCAGTGGTTATTTTTAAAATACATACATATTAATATTTCTTAATATTTAAAATCCAGGGGGTGGGGGCGACTTTACTGTCAACCAGACTCATTCATCAACTGAATGCTTAATGCTATTCTATTCTACCAAGTGACTAATCATGCCCTCTTGAGGTTTCATGATTAGTTTTTCAATTATATACTTCCAAAAAATTATGCACATTTGAAACAATAGCATATTTCACAACTTTTCAAACTCAGCAGATCTAAAATTTTCAACTGTTTTTCTTTCTCATGCATAATAACCAGGAATGATGCAGACCTCCCTGTGGGCATACAGCAACTCCAGCAAAACTGCTGCAGAGCACTGACTTCCACGGGGAAGAGGAAAACAAAAGAAAAATTATTTTGATTTATTCTGACTTCTATATGGACAACACAGTTAGCA
The DNA here is from genome assembly GCA_013396775.1 of Cephalopterus ornatus. NCBI lineage: Eukaryota > Metazoa > Chordata > Aves > Passeriformes > Cotingidae > Cephalopterus > Cephalopterus ornatus. The sequence continues at coordinate 1,018,572 of VZRE01005141.1, read as the reverse complement.
CTGCTTAAAAAGCAAAGCAGATAAAAACAAACAAATCAACCCCATTAGATACGATTTTAATCACAAATGTTGAGTGAGGAGTGCCTGTTCGTACACCAGCTACCAGGTAGACTGTCAAAAATAGTCGAGGAAAGAGAAAATAGTTTCTACAATGGTAGAAGGAGAGAGAGAATGGGAGATATACGCTGCCGATGTTCTGAAAACATTTACTCGAGTCACAGAAGAGTTACGCGCTACTCTGCACACCCTCTGCTGGCTGCTGCTTACACAGGAAGGAGAAAAAATAACAGAGAGAAAAAAAAAAGGAGCTGTGGTGACTTTGTGTGTATGTATACATATACATGCACAGTGAAGATACATCTGAACCTCCAAAGGCAATCACTTCAACTGTTTTTAATCCTATTTTCTACGAAATATCAAACATTTAACTGTATTGTCTAACACAAAATGATTTGTCTCAACATAACTATGTTTGTTCTATTAATGATGAGAACTGGGATAGAGCAACATGAATTTTACTACTGTCTACAATTTATATTGAAGAACTTCCTTCACTAACATTCCTGCAAGACTGTGGGTGTCCATATGGACTTATCTTAGCTGCGACCTGCCCTGTCAGCTCCGAAGTCACTGGCAGTGTCGCAAATCCACTGGGCAGGATGCTCTTACTGTCCTACCACCCAGGTCTTTGAAGCAGCAACTGCAACCACCGTGTTTGTGTTTAGCTCACTTCACGAAGTAACTGTAAAGCACCAGAAAATTAAAGGCCTTTCTCTTTGCTTACAGTATCAGTGAAGATTAAAGGTTTCACTCAGAGATCCTCAAGAACAGACAGGGACAAAACACACAAAATACCAGCAACTTCCGCATTACCCCATGTGGGCGCCTGCCCTCCGGCAAGCAAGGCAAAGAAGTTTTCCGCCGACTTCAGCCGCTCTGCCGGCAAGTAGTGACTTATAATTGTGACAACTTTTGGGATGTAGCTCTAAAAATACAAAAATGAAGCGTCATACATCTTAAGGAGGTGCTGTTGACCTTGGAGTCTTAAACAGGGTTAAACGAATCCCTTAACTTTCCAACCTTCCCCCCAAGTCCCGGTACGCTCCATCCCACCCCGCCGTACCCAAAAGGGCTGCTGGCCGGTGCAGATGCCAGCCCGGCCGGGGCAGAGCTCCCGAGGCGGCTCCGCGGGCACAGGCGGGCAGCAGCCGCCGGCGGCTCTCCCCGAACCCCGCGCAGCGCCTCCCTCCTGGCCCGGTCCTCCGAGCGGTGCCGAGCCGGGAGCGGCCCAACTCCGCCGCCCACCCGCGGGGACCACGCGGCCGCCCCAGCCCAGCGGCCTCGGCAGCGGCTGCAGGGCCCGGGGAGCTGCGGCGGGAGGCGAAGTGCGGGCGCGCCGCGTGATTCCGCCCCCGAAAACTACAGTACCCGGCGGGCCACGGGAGGCGACGGCGGCGCAGGGCTGTTCGTGCCTGCGCTTGCGGGAACTCGGCGGCGGGGGAAGCGCGGGGAGCGGAGCCCCGTAGGGAGGCCTCGGTGTGCGTTTCTCGGAAGTCGAGGAGCAAGAGGCCGCTCGGGCTTTTCCCCGCTTCGCTTCACCTCTCGCCGAGCAGGGCGGGGGTTTGAGAGAAACCCGGCGAGGGCCCGAGCCCGGGCCCTGCAAGGCTGCGCGACCCTCCAACAGCCAGGCTGGAGCGGGGCAGGAAGGCGAGCCTGGAGCGGGGCAGGAAGGCGGTGCCCCCCCGCCGGCCGGGAATGTGCCCGCAGGCGGCCCCCGGCCGAGTCAGGGCCGCCCCCCGGGGGCCCGGACCTCACAACGTTTGCCGCCTCCTCGCCCGCAGGGCTCACGGCTTCTATGCCAGGGATGCTGGTGTCGCCCACAGGAAGAACCTGGGACTCCTCAGGAAGATCATGTGCCAGGTAATAGCGGGGCGTTTCGGCGCTGACTGAATCCCCGCGGGTACTGGCTTTCAGTCGGGGGGGCTGAGTGTCAGTGCTCAGCCCAGGCGTTTGAGAAGTCCCTGGTCACGGTAGCGAACAAGTTTGGGGAGAAAAAATCTGCAGTTTTACTGTAGAGGGTTAGAAATGGTTAAATTTACTTCACGAGGCTCAGACCTAGAAATGTAGAGATGATTATGCTGTGCAAAAACTGCAGAAGCACCTGTAAATCTAATAATTGTGTTAGAAATAAGCTTGTGGGAGCTTTTATATCACTTATTTCCCTAAGATGGCTTCATATTTAATATCAGTATTAAATTCATAGTGCTTAAGAGAGCATTAGTGTTAAATTTGAAAGGAGTTCTCACAACTAAATAAGCTAATCAGAGTTCTTCAGGTAAACATAACCCTAACCAGTCAGTGAATTGATGGTAGAGAAAAAATAGGAATTAAACCAATTAGAAACTGAAATGAACTCTTTTTTTAATCAGAATGATTACTGCTTCCATGCAGTAGTTGATAGGAATACATTGGAACTGGAAGGGAATTGGCAGTTATGTTATATTGAAAATACGTTTATTGGAAGTCAGCTGAAGTGTTGTTCTTATGTAATTAGATCAATGGGCATGCAAGGTTTATTGAAATAAAAATAAGTACATTTGACTTACACTTTTTTTTTGCAAGACTAGAACCTTTGTTAATAGTATAAAGCTGCTGATACCTATAATGCATGAAAGAAACTTTCATGGAAGCAGTTTATTCCATTAACATGTCAGATGCTTTTTGCAAATAACCGCAAACACATTTTTCTACCTCTCACACCAAACTCCGCCGGCAAAATGGAATTAGATGTTCAATAAATACAATTAATTACATATGAAAGAATTCTGTGCATATTTAAACTCTGGAGAGTTTAGTTCTTGATTTCAAAAGTCACCATGAAAGTTTAGTTGCCAGCTTCAATGCAGGTAAGATAATGCCAGAATACTCCTCACCCATGCTGTCCATTATGGGTAATAAAAAACCTTTTAATTTGGTTTAAAAAAAAAAGACAAGACCGTTTTTCCTTAAGAAAGGTCTTTTAATTTGGTTTAAAAAAAACAAATAAGATTCTCTTTTATATTTTCAACTATAAAGTTTCAATTAATGTAAGTTGTTAAGGTGCAGGAGCCAAATAAAATATTTTCTAGAAGCAAAGTTTGTTACAAAAGCCATTATTATTAAAACTACTGTGTTTCAGGAAAGTACTAAATTCAAGAATGTTTGGACAACTCATTCTGCATCTCCTATTGCATATGAAAGAGGAAGAATATACATGGACAATTACCAGTGCTGTATTAGCAGGTAATAAATTTACAATTACAAGGGACCCTGACAGTTTTAAACTGTGATTCTGTGTTAGACATGTTGCTAACTTTACTCATTCAAATAGCTGCTGTGAATTGAGTGGAATTTACCTAGGAACAAGAAATAACCAGGTGCATAAATCTCTGTTGAATTACATTTAGATGCCCTTGTATTTTAATGTGACACTTGCTTTGATAAAAGAAAGTCTGATCTTACTGGTGCTGTATTAACTTCAGCTTTCAGAGTACTTTAATAGGAGTGGAAGATTATCACCATTTTATCGTCTGGCACTGAAAAGCCAAATGAATAGTAGTTCTCTGTAATCTGGTAACTAGCAGTGTACTAAAGAGTGTGTCACAAAATCAGCCAATGTAACAAGCCTCACGTCTATGAATTCTGTATGAAATAGGTAAATTATTGTTCATGTGAAAGTACAGCATGCAGAGTTTGTGCTGGTTTTTGCTAATGTATTTTGCAGATCAATTCTCTGATCTAATGTACTCTCTTATTCCATCATCAGTTGCAGAGGCACAGGTTAGGAGGCAGCATATGGCAGGGTAGAGGATGGGAAATCTGTTTACACCAGCCCTTGTCCTTGCCCGTCCCTCCTGTGAGGGAAGTAGCATGGTCTTGGAGAACTGCATTGCTGAGTAAGTTGTGGTCAGAGCAGTTTTGAGACAGTGTCATATGATACATAAAAGTCAAATTACTCTGTCAGTGTAAACCACTGAGAGTTAATTAAATTAATCTATCACTTACAGCTGAGATCTAAATCTGCTTCTATTCCTGCATTGTCTGAATGCTTTCAGTACTGGGTTAACCTGTCTAACATCTTTTAGTTTTATCTTTGTCTCATCCTCTTCCAGAGCGGAAAACTGTGCACAGTACAAAGCTTTTATTTTAGTTAGCAGGGTTTTTTTAAAAATATCTGAACCTTTATGTTATGAGATGCAACATTGGAAGAACTCGAGGGGAAGGTTCCAGGATGATTGTTAGTTTCTGAAATATGCTTTCTTTTTAATCTATATCACTAAAGTAAGAATGTTTCTATTAAGGTTGTTACTAAAAGAAAACAAAAACAAAAACCTGAAACAAACAAACAAACCCCCCACCCAAACCATAACACCAAACCACAAGATACAGAGAAGGTTAGCTTTTAAATATTACATTGTATTAACTATTGTTTATTAGGGCTTATTTTGAGAGAAATTTCAGGTATATTAACAGAGTAAAAATAAGATGTTTAGATTTCTGATCTGCCTAAGGAGAAGGCAGGATTTATAAAACTGTATGAAATGACTTGTTGATAGAATGTGGTCTATAAAATAGACTAATGATTATCCATCATTTTCCTCTAGCATTGCACAAGCCCCAAGAATACTTTATCAAAAGTCAAAGTGTGCTAAGTCAGAAAAAATAGAAGATGCTTTATTATTGGAATGCCCACTGGTAAGATTATTTTTTACTAGAACATTGTTATGCAAAATAGTGAACTAATATATTTTGGTTAAATATATTTAGAATAGAGCACTCTTTCCCTGCAAACTACTTTCTCAATGTTTTTATGGATTTAGGTCATTAAAGGTTTGCAACATGTGCTGACTTATATTAACTGAACATTTAGAGATATACTTCTCTGCATTTCTCAATAGTGTATTCAAATGCTTTTTTTGGTAAGTGTTCATAGAAGATTTTATGCCTTTATGCTTATGCAACTAACTCTTGATTCCTTACAAAATAGATTCTGTTTATATTTCTCTTTATTTTTTAAATAGCAAGGACAGTAGCTGGGAGTTTTAGTTTCACCAGATCTGTTCACATTAAAAAAATGAAAAAGTAGATACACTGAAGGTCCATTGAAGCAACTCTGCTCAAAATCTGTTCTCCTGTTTCTAATGAATATATTATATAATTTCTCTGCTCCACAAGGAGTTTTTCTCTCATCCAGTGTCCACAGATCTTAGAAATATTAGCCTGATCCTTGAGTGCATAAAAATAAAGCAGTGTAAATACCTTTCTTAGCAGTTACTGTTGAGTTACCATTGAGTGTCTTATTTTGCAGTACTTCAACAATTTTCTCTTCAAGATTGGTATCAATTAGATCAATAAGCAGTTACACTTAATTTTTTGCAAGGCAAGGAAGTTTTAAAAGGTGTCTTTTCTAGAAAAGGTAACTGCCTTGCAAAAAGTGTGACAACAGTGTGTTCATGTGATAGATGACTATTTGGCATGGACATGATCTTAGAGATATTGATGCCATTAGCAGGCTGCTTTTCTCCTTTAGTTTTTGAGGAATGTGTATTAAGTTTTGTGTTCTTCTGACTGTGTCCAAATGTTATGTATCCTCCTGGTACAAGTATTTTTCTAATAACTTTTTTTTATGTAGGGGGAAATGTTACCAAGTCCCTCAGATTATAAAGCTTCCCTGATAGTCTTGACGGTGCAGAACTGGCTTCTACGTCTCTCTGCTGATAGTGGAGAAGTACTGGAAAAAATATACCTTGCTGGTTCCTGTTGCAAATCCTTCAGGTATTAAACAACGATTAGGCTTTATATAATTAACAGTCATTAGTACTATAGTGGAGAAGGGAAGTCATGTTTATTTTAGTACCATCCTGTGGCTGACTACAGGTTTGTTAGTCTAGAATGTTACCTGGAGTACTGCTCCTGCATGCTCTTACCTGTAGAAGAATTCTATCAGCTTAAGTATTATAGTCTTAAATTTGGTATCAAGTTCCACAGAACCTGTGCTACTATTTGCTTTTCTCTGACAACTTTACAGCCTTTAATATTGCAATGGCAACATACCAGGAAAGGACCTTTAAGAGCTGTAGGACAAACCTCAACAAACGTACAAAAAATACACTTAAAGTTTGAGCTGTTTTGAACTTTCTAACATTCTTCTCCATTTTGCTCTTTTAAAGCAGAGCAGTTACTGCTTCTGGTAAACTGCTGCTTTTTTTCTCAGTTCTCAGAAGAAATTATTTCCTTTAGGCTGAAGGATAAGAAAGCGGTGATTATGAAAGGAAGGAGAAAAACTAAGATGGGAAGTGTTCATGCTTTTCAGATTTTTCTCACAATCCTGTATGAAATAAGCCATCCCTTGTTCTGTGGGTTTTGCACTACTGCAAACAGGAAACATGTTGAGCACCTCTTCCGAATCAAATACTAAGTTTGCCTGGTCACAGGCATCTACATAGTTATAGTAGATTATAGTTTATGTGAAATCATATATTTATTAATGAATGGGTTTTAAGTGATTAAGAGAGGCCTTTCTTGTCACAAATAGGTATCTGAGCTGGGATACTCCTCAAGAGGTAATGGTTGTAAAGACAGTTCAGAATAAGCTCCCTGCAGCAGCACGGCAGGTAAGTTTGTTGAAAAACTGTCACTTTTACAGTGTTGATCAAAAAAATGTACAAGTACAAAGATGGAGACATTATAATTTGTTATTATGGGAGAAGACCATTAATAACTATATTCAACGTTGTTCCTTTCCAGGCAGGAATACAACAGTCGGTATTGTTTTATCTTGCTGTATTCCAAGTTTTACCTCTTTCTTTCATTGGAATGCTAGAAATAAACAAAAAGGTAAGTTGATCTGTACTGTAGTTCTATGACAGTTCTAGTTTAGGCACTTGTTTCAGAATTTCGGAAGTCATATAGCTTGTAAAAGCAGCTGAAGCATTAATTAGCAGCAGTGTTCTTGTGTCTGATAGGGGCGCTGGGGGCAAGATTCTTAATTCGAATGACCAGAAGAGAAAATACAAATGCATTCTGTTATTGGGTTACTCTTTGACACGTAGAAGGACTTTACCCTTTACTTAGAGCAATCATAAGAATTAGGTAATCCTAAAGTCGACTTCTTTTCACCTCCTTAATGAAAGACAGATGTGCCTCTGACCCAGTCTTAGTAATAGTCTATCAATTCTATACACAGTTACAAATTTTTCAAACTTCTATTATCACTGTTAATGGATGACAAATGTAAATATGTCCTGCTTTATCAGTCAAGAGCAAACAACCTTTCTGAGTTCAGTTTGCCACCTGTGAGTAAGAGTCTATATACTGGGAAGCCTTGAGGTAGATTGCAAGTTTTACTCTTCTATTTTAAACCAATAAAACCCTGGATACAACTCACAAATGGAACAGTAAAAACATGCAAACTCTCTCTTCAAGGTTCTGTGAGGTTCAGTCTCATTTAGAGTCCAGAGCTATGAGTGAGTTTTAGTTGGTGCTAGGTTGGGTTGAGGCTGTAATTGGGATTGGGCTAGCAAGAGAAGGTGTGGGCTTAAACTTTTCCCTTTGGGCCCATGAAAGTTTGGGGGCTCTGTGTATTGTTCTGTTCAAAATTACTATTTAGGACTGGGAAAAATGTTACCAGTATCAAAGGTATGCTGAACCTGATTAGGAATGGCATGCCAGATTCATCATGGTCATAGCAAAACATCCGAAAGAGTAATGCTTCGGCTGCGTCTGTACCAAGTACTCACCAGAGAAATGGTTACAACTGGGAATAATGGCAAGGCAGAATTTGGGATGTGAGAATACACCCAGCAGAAGAAGCTACCAGTGAGTGCAACACTAAGCCTGATATAAATGTTAGATTACATTAGATTAGATTAGATTATCTTAGGGTTACTGTTAACACTGCAGAATGCACCTCATGCATCAGCTTTACTGAGATGGTACACAATAAATTCTGAGTTCAGAATGGTTAAGGTCTGAAAGATATAAAGGAGACTTAGGAGTTGGAAGACTATTAAGGTTTGTGTCTGGAAGACACTGGGACCTAAGATAACAAATGTGTTGAAAAAGCCGTAAGTCTAAATAAAAGGCAAAGTCTCAGGAGTGAATATATCTTTCAGAACCAAACAGACCACAAGATCACTGATAGTCTTAAGATGTAGGAGTCTTGCAGCTTTTGGGTTTCTTTATATTTTTTAATTGCTTTTAAGCCTGTTTTAGCTGGTTTAATTGCTTTTTCACATAGTGAGTCAGATTAGAGAAATGAAAACTACATTTCCAAGCATATCTGTTGGAAAAATTACGAACATCACATTGTTATTCATTAAATATGAAGAATTAGTTTGTGGGGGTTTCCCAGTGATGTGTTAAACAGTGGCACAAATGAATACTGCATAATTATTAAAAGCTTGTCATGTTGTGTGTAATTTGGATTCAGAGAGCATCCTTTACTCTATGACAGCTGGATAATGTAGTTTTGGTACAGCTGTACATAGAGCTGTGATTAGGCTAGTATTTTACCCTGGTGACAAAGAAAGAACAGAAGATCTGAAATCAGGACTTGTAGCTTGAGTTGCTAGTTCTGCTAACAATCCTGTGGGATGCTGGATAATAAAATCTATTTGTATATGATAATAACAGGGTAACATGGTATGAAGATATACTGAGAACTCATTAGAGAATGAATCTGCTTGCAGATTATGACTTATCTAACCTTAGGTGTTACAGCAGTGCAAAGTATTACAGAAACTCAGCAGGACAGATGAATTACAGAAAACTTCGTGAACTTAAAACTCTGATCATAGGGTTTGGTCAGAATAAAAAATGAAAGTGATTGCAAAATTAAGGACATAATGTCACTATTTTGCATTGTCTCAAATATTTCTTTAATAGATCATATTTTGCTTCCTTTTATTCCAGATATTTGGTAATAGTGTGACAGATGTTGCTGTTTCTAATGGAATCCTGATTGTAATGTATAGCATGGGTCTGGTCAGACTCTATAACTTCAAGGCCATTTTGGAACAGGTAATGAAATACAGAAGTTTTCATACTTTTGTGCTATTTTGGGGCAACAAGTCATAAATATTCACATAATGCTGCATAGGTACATGGGGATTGTGTCAAAGCATAGAGTTCCTGCCTAAATCACTTATAGTCAGAGGATGCAAATAGATACACTATCAGAAGATTCTGCCTGCATCAGTTACAGGAGGCAAAACATGAGACACAGGGTCAGACAGGCACTTCAGAATAGCAACGTAAACGTTAGACCAGATGTGCTCCTCTTTACACTCCTGGCCTGTAGCTTTGGATGATTGTTAAGGCCAAAAACTGGTGGCTGTGGAAGACTGATTTCAAACAGAACTGCAGTGAGACTTTTGAGTTTATATCCTTCCAATCAAAAGTCGAACATTGATTCAAAAATAAGACCTCAAGCAGAATCTAATGGGGTAAAGAATGCAGTAGTAAAGGAGCAGTAAAACTAAACAGTAAATAAACATGCACTAATAAAGCTAAATTGTTCTGTGTTATTTTAGTTCATGGAACAGCCATTTGATTTGGGACAGGAATTCAACTGGAATGGTCAAGTGGGAGTTGTAGGAAAGTATCCATTTGGTCTTCCATGTAACATTAAAATAACAGGTAATTACGTTCTTTGTGTTATCTTGGCTGGTGGCTTTTATGATTTAATTATTACTTATTTCACACCAAGAAAATTAAAAGTACTGTGGTTATATTGTGCTGTAGCTATATTTCTGGATTTACATGATAGTAAAAATGTAGTATGCTTTACTTCTAATTACAATTATAATTATATAAGACATACCTAGAAAACTATTACAGCAGCTAAGCTATCTGAAAGACCTCATAAGCAGTGCATGAAATGGAAACCTCTTCCTCATTTGTGAGACACAACTGCTCTTGAGAAAGAGGAAAGGCTAGGACAGCTGCTAGTAGCACCCAGAAACAGTACATGGTATGTAAGCAAACGTGAGAACATTTGATCTAACTTGCAGAGGAAATTCAAGGAAACTGAATACAATTTGTCTGACTTGCATTTTGATAATTTTACTTTGTCAGAAACGTGCCAGTTTCAGTAAAGTTAACTTCTGAGAAGAGAACAAATTATTTAAAACAATTCTTATGCCTTAAATCATTAACTTAGAAATGTTCTGCATTATGTAATGACTTCAATTTCTCTGAAATGAGACAATGATTTCTATTGGTGCGTTTAAGATTAGAATTTGGTGCTAAGAATCTTAATGAATGATCAAAGACTGAGACTTTCTTTGAAACAAAAATACATTCTCACAAGTTCACACTCAAGGCACTTGCAGAAAACAAAAAAGTAAAGAAAGAAAAAGTTGGTTTCACAAATATCAAAGAATGCATTCTTTTCTTTAATTTGGAATGGTTTTCTATTAAATGTTTTTTACAGGTGATTGTCTACATAAAAAATGCTGTTAATTTTTATGTTCTCCAACTGGCAGATAATAAGAGACAAACTATCCAGATTTACATAAAAATGAGGGAATACATAAAATAGAGACTTACATACTAAAGGCTTTCAGTTATAGTGCAATGTTTTATCAACACAAAGTAATAGGCTGCTATAATTGATGTCTCAGTTTCTGCAAAGGGAAATTTTTCCTCATTTTTCTCTCTCTCAGTCTGTGAAACCACCATTTAATGTTAGGGTCCCTGTGGAAAACATGCTTATAGATCATTTTAGTTTGGAGATGTAAAACCAGTGTACTGGAAAAAACATTTTTGATCTTGAATCCAATGCAAGAGTTCATGATTAGGAAGTTTTGTACTCATGACACACATTTGCCATGGCTGCTCTCAGCAGATACTTGCATGCCTGTGGGTTTTGAGTTGTTTTCCTCTAAGAAGAAGATGGCCAAATGCCTCAGTGAGCAAGATCTTAAGATCTTATTTCAGAGTTTAGGCTTGTATTTACTAAAACTTAATTGTGGATCATTTTCCTTCTTATTTAGTCCTAGCCTCGCTACAGAAATTGCCTGAAGGGATGGCCATTATTACAGTACTGGTTTTATGGTGTGAGGTACCCAAAAGGAAGCGTATAGAAATCAAAACTTACAGGCTACTATGTACTTACCACTTCATTTACAACTGTTAACTGGTGAGGAATTTGATTTTGGTCACAGTGGAAGGAAAGGAAAAGTACCTATAAATCTTCATTATGTAACTGCTAAATATCCAGAACTTAAAACCAGTTTGATTTATTGATAGAGGATACAGTAATTTCAATTTTTTTTTTTTTTTAGAGCAAATACTTATTAGTGCTGCCAGGAACTACTTTATGACTTTATTTTAGATGAGTCTGGAAAGTTTTAAGGAAGTGAACAAAGAAGCTCAACTGGAGATTGAAAACCAGCAAGACTTGGGAAAGAACTTGCAAACAATAAAATAGGTGTTAAGCAACAAGAGTGAGTGACACACAGCAGGGAAGTGGGAGTTGAGGCAGCAGAGTCACATTATCACAGTGGTTTAGGTGTCTGTGATCTTGCAAATCTTTGCCAAATGAACATAAAAAGAAAGGCATATTTTATCAGCAGCCTATACTGCTCAGGATTGATATGCTGTTTAATTTTATCATACATATGCATATTTAATTGTATCATTTAGTCCATCTACCAGAATTTTTGAGGAACCTTGCTATATGTTTTATTTAAAAAGTTGATAGGGTTAAATGTTAACAAATTTTCTTAACTCATTTTTCATTTACTGACTGATTTTAATATCAGTAAGCCCTCTACTTATGCATCCATCTTCAACATTCTCTACATTTTCAGCAGATGCCTGAATTTTTTATAACTTTTTTATATCTTGCACAGAATCTCCCATTTCCTATGTGTTAGACCAAAAGACAGCTAGACAACTAGCCACTTTCCAGCTTAGGAAAGACTTCATTTCCCTTGGCAGTGAACTAATTCCATTCAATCTATATGCTGGAAACGTGAACAAAGGAAGAAGAGAGAAGCGAGAAGCACTCTGGGAACATAATATCTCATGTCATGTGACATCTCAGCACCATTGGCTTGGACCTGCATAATTATCTAGACTAAGCAGGATAAGAACAAGTCTAAATTTGGATAAGACCTTTGGCACACAGGAGTCCAGATAAGAACCTTGTTCTTCTCACACTAATTCAGTTTGTGTTTTTATACTCTGCCAGTTTAAATGCCCCTTGTAATTGCAAATTTTCTCCACATTTTGTCAGTTTTTTTCCCCAGCTTTTCTTTGTACTGTTAGAAAGAGCTGATCTTCAGTCTAAAATTGATTCAGTTATAGCAGCTGTAGAAATAGCTTTAATTTAGCTAGTTGTCAGAAGTTGTAAAGTTCTGTGCAGTCCATTTCATTTAAAGATGCTTCTCTCATTTAGTAAACGGAAGACTTGTAAGAATGGCATATTACATCTCTATAATTTATCCCAACTGAACTGAAAGGAAAACTAAAAAACATTAATTACAAAAAATTCCATATTTTTATTGATTTTTATGAACTTAGCTATAGATTGCATTCACTGTGGTCCACACTATTTTGTTGTATTACACAAAAGGAGAAAGAATACTCAGATTCTGCATTTAATTCTGTTATTTGAGATTGCTGCTTGCTGTTTCCAGCTATTTATGGCTATTTTTCCCCAGAGAATATTGACCCTTTTGATATGGTCTTTTGATCTGTTCATGTCTACATCCTTTCTCAGTCAGATGAGCTGGATTAATTATAATTATTTGCTGTGTCTTTGCTTATCCAGCTCATTTGGAGTGAATTAAGTCAAAGGTACCAGAAGAGCAGTTCAGCATCAACATCTGAGAAGGCAGTAACCCTCCACAGGGAGCTGCAGATTTGTGCTTGGATGTTAGGTGAGCTAGCATAGCTGGTGCTGGAAAAAAGTTCACAGCCAATGCATTTCCACCAGTCTTCAAAAGTTCTGAACAATTAGTAGCTTTACTGGAATTTAGAATTGTAAGGATCAATGGAAATATGATTGTTCTGCTACTAATGGTGTTAACATTACCGAATATTTGCAGATACCCCACCTTTGCTATTTGAAGCATCTTCTCTGGAGAATGCATTTCAAATTGGAGGTTACCCTTGGCATTATATCATCACACCTAACAAGAAAAAACATAAAGGAGTCTTCCATATTTGTTCTCTGAAAGACAATGCTTTGGTAATATATTCAGATAGCAGCTTCTCTGAAATTAATGTGTATCATGTTTGTCTTCATCTCTTATTCTGAGTAGCATTTGAGGTAATAATACCCTTGTTTTCCAATGTGGTGCTTTTGCAGGGATCACCCCAGAGTATCAAATCAGCTATCCCATGGAGTCATGTGTAAAATATTTCCTTCTGAATTAGTACTGCTTCTCATATTTCCTTCATTCCAATATAATAGTGGCACTGTCAGGTCTACACAGCACTGTATTCATGACTTAAAAGTTAAGTCTTATTACCTGATTCCTTGCATGGTAACATCTGAATGCACTTCTGACTAGTCAGCCTACCAAATGCTGACTAAAGAATTATTTTAAATTTTAAGAAATTGCAGAATTAAGTTTCCTTAACTTTTGTGGTTTATTTTTGATTTGTGTCTTCTCTCTCTCCTTAGAAAGAATTCATTGCTCAGTTTAATCCCTCGCTACACCTAGAAAGGTTTTATTACTCAGTTTAATCTATTCCTAATTATTTTTATGTATTGTTCATCATATATTCTTTTGTGTGAGCTCTCCATCTCAGCTTTTATTTTTAACCTGGAGTTGACCTGAAGATCATTTTGTAATACAAGCAGCTTCTAGGCCTGTTCAGAGTTCATGACTAAATAAGTCTCATCTGTAGATGTCCGTATCTCTTTTGCTAGCCTGATCAAATCAATGATTTCCCCTCCTATGTCTTATTTTCAAAACTGGTGTTTCACTACTGTAGCTGAAGATCAATTTTGATTAAAATGGACACGTACAATCCTTTCTCATCTATGTTTTTTTCTATGTGGGTTCATATATTTGAAAATTTGAATTATCAATGTCAGCTAAATTGAACAATAAAAAGCTACTGCCAGAGTCCCAAGGTTTTGACCAGCTTGCATCTGATTGCTCAAATCACAGGCTATCCCAGGCTTACATGCTCCACAAATAATTTGCACAAAAGAGGCTAAGCCTGAGGTTTGAAGCTCAAGTGAAACTTCGTGGTAATGTTCGTCTCATGTCTTTACACATCCCATGTCTCGGATACTCAGATTGCTGGAATTGTTGATATGTTTGCAGAGTGTAGGCTAAATCTTCATTTTGCTTAGTTTCAGGACAGAAAGGACTATATATAGCTAAGATGCAAGGTAATTGCTTATTGCATATTAAAAATGTTGAAACTGTTCCAATGGAATATCTTGAAAATTGGAACTGAGTCTTTTTATTATTGTTGTTATTATTATTGTTCCACTGCCATCCTTTCTGGTCATGATTAGGAGCAATACTTAAAAACCTTCAGAGGTATGTAGTGAGGAGCTCAGTATTTCCTCTTTAATTAGATCTGTGAGACTTTCAAAATACTAATATTCCTTTTCGTCTTCAGGCAAAAAATGGCGTGCAGGATATGAAATGCTGTTCACTTGAGCCTGACTGGATATATTTCCATCCAGATATGTCAGGTAGAATAATCCACGTGGGACCAAATTTGATAAAGTATGAGCCTCTTTTTTTTTCAAGTCCTATTTTCATCAAAGCAGAGGTTGCATAACTGCACAAATTCAGTAATTTGGCAATTTGCAAACCCAAACACTCATCAAACTAGAGAAACTGTAAAATTTATTAATTTGTCAGAATCACAAGTTCTGGTAGAAACATCTGTAGTTTTCTATGTGATGAATGTGGGCACTGGAGGCCAGAGTCTAGATTTTTATATGAAAAATGTTCAAGGACCATTGCATTAAAATTTCATTGATAAACATAAATTACAAAAATAATTAATTTCCATTTCATTTTTTTCTGATGTTTTTATGTGCAAGATTTAAAAAAATTATATAGCAGTGTTGAAGTAGACAGATTAGAATACGTGACTGACTTTGTAATTTCTGTTTCTTTTGTAGAGTCTTGAAGCTTAAGGAAGTTAAAAATCATACAGATCAAATGGAGATTGCAGAAGATTTTACAATTGTAGCCAACAGAGAAAACTGTGTGAGTTTAGTGTCTGAGATCACAATGTATGATTTTGAGCAATACACAGGGGTTTTGCATATATCAGTAATCACTGTGTCTTATGGGCTCTATTCAAGGTTTATTGAAAGACATTCTGTGTCTTCATCGGAGTTTAAAAAAATATTTGAAAACAGTAACATTTTCAGGATAGATTTCTGAAACCTCCAGGCTTTTCTTTAGTTTTCAGCATTCTTTATGGTGTGCAGTATCACATGTATCGTGGGTATAAAACATTCTTAATACATGGTGACAGATTTCCTTCAAATGAAGGTGCCACTAAGTGATAATTGTGTGCCTTTCTGGTGCTCAGCTAAGTTGATCATCCAAACGCTAGAAATGTTTCAAGTCCCTCGTAACTTAGGAGTAAGTCTTCATAAGACAACAAAGACAATACGTCGCTTCCAAAAGTCTGTTTCTTTTCCTGGCCGTGCACACCTGTCAGTCTCTTGTGACAGGTTTGGCGTTCATCTAACTCTTGGTGAGCCAAATCAGTGCACTAAAGCAATAGAAAAGGTGAGTGCTTGTCTGCTTGTTTGGTGAGCTGGACTGGAGCAGAACAGAACTGAATCATCAGCGGATCAGAAGAGTGCAGAAAGGTAGAATCAAGTGGTGAGGAGATGATCTAAACCTACTGGTAGGACTGAGCTCTTAAATCACCTCAGTTGTTTCGTGAAGTCTTTCGTGATGTAAAATCACAAAGACAATCTAACATCAAAAAGGTTCAAGAGCACACTCATGAAGAAAATTTTTTTGTAATGGCTGGAACTGTCATTTTGCTTCAGCAGGCAAGGTTATGTCTTACTTACTAGCAAGTTTTTAGGTTGAGCACTGTAAAATGCCTGGAAATTGGTCATACTAAAATTTTGAAGCTTTTGCGGAAGAAAGGTTTGTGTGTTAAAAATCTACACAAACTCAGGAGTAAATCTTCCATTGAATTCAGAAACTGAAAGCTAGGTCATCTAATGACCATACTGTTTTTTTAGGGTTTGTTTAGGTAACGTCTGTTACAGTAAGACCAAAAAAATACGAGTTTTAATCCTGTCTGTGCTGTGTGTATTCCTTTTGACTTCATTGTGACACTGATTACCCAGTTTTGAATGTTTCTTGTCGTAATGAAGCCTAGTGGAAGCAGCCGTGGTGGTTTAAGATGGTACTTTTCCCATCCTCTGCAACTAAGAGTTTAAGAAACAAGCTGATGGTGACTTAGCTGTGTCAATTCTCAATCCAGCACCTTGGTTCCAGACACTTCTGTTCTAAAAATTATGGTAGCTCAGAACCTTTCCCACCTCTAAAGGACTGAGAACCTCTGAATATGAGTAAATATCAATAATACCTCAATTAAAGTCACCGAGTTCATGAACCCTCATAAAGAAGCCATAGCAGCACTAGGGCAATCCACAGCTAACGACTGAAACAAGGTCTGAGAGATTAAAACAAGCTCAGAAAGCAAAATATAGGAAATTGTCAAAAAGATGGAAACTAAAATGCTCTGAAGTCTAGAGACGCTTCTCTGTGTTTCTCCAAAGGTGAACAACACCGTTACTGTAACAGCTTCTGGTCGAGTGGTGAAAAAGCGTTTTAACTTGCTGGATGATGACCCAGAACAAGAGGTAACTGATGCAGTGAGACCACTTCATGGATTATTTTAGATGCTTAGCTAGCCAGAAGCCATTCTTGTTTCAGGTGCAGTGGGTATAACCATTAGCCATGTATATCTTTGAGTTCTTTATTCCTCTTATGTGTCTGTCTTCTTAACTTCTAATTGCTTCAAATGCTCTCTGTCATCTTTTCTCCTTAGTTGACATTTGAGCTATGGATTTTCTCTTTCTTGCAAGATATGCTCTTATGCCCCATGATACCATCATAACTCCATGTGACTTCAGGGCAAAGTAGTGAGATACTAATGTGACAAACCATTCTCTTTTCTCCATTCAAATATCTCCTTTAAATGTTTCTTAGAAAGCATTTTATGAAATGAAAGAAACTTCTTTTTTCTCCTCTGCTTTAGGTTCCTTTTGTCTTTGATGTAGTATCTCTAAACTGCATTTTCCTCTCCCAGTTACTTTGATTAGATTGCAGGTATTTAACACTTTTCTTTTAAGTAACTGCTTCTTGAGAATGAAAACACCACATGCCTTGATGTTGAGTCTTCAAGAGGTTGTGAAAAATATTTTTTAGCTCTCTATCTAGAGCTGGATCTGTAATTGTTATAAGCACAACAGGTAAAACCCATCAGTTTCTGGCAGTCACTTCTTTTTTTCTGAGAAAATAGATTTTACTATGGTAAAACTACAGCACAGTCCAATATAACCCTTAAGGGTCTGCAGTTCATTTCTATCTACTTTTTCTTTTAACTATAATAAAAAGAGTCTACACACTATTTTTTGTCCCTGCTGTTACACTTTATGTGGGATTCCAGTATATGTTTTTACATTATGGAAGAAAAAGACTGGCTTGAATTTAAAGAGTATGTCACAGTGAAATAAAGGCAATTAAGTTAGTTCACAATCTTTGCATTTTGGTCTCAGTTCTTCACTGACACACTCAGTGGAGCAAGAGAGAGCTCTGAACAGAACATACGAATATTCATGTGAATGGAATTACTCTAATATACTCATCCTCTCAAAACCAGTCAGGTTTAAAGTTACAGTCTCTACTATGTCTGCTTCAAGAGATTAAATATATTTCTTCTGCCACTTTAGAAGTACCTCTTTTCTATATCCTGTATGTTATATATAAAAATACGTCTACTTGCACATTAGGATTTTTCAGAGTATCACTTTCTTTCCTCCTGCTTAAGGAATTTCACTGAAATACACTTGACAACTCACGTTGGGAAAGATGCCTGTTGGGTATCAGTGTCCCAAAGTTTTCTTTATCAGATCAGAGGATGTAAGAACTAGAATTTTTCCAATTCTGCTTTCACCAGAAAAAGAGCTATCCAATTTAGGTGGAAGGGAATGTGAATTTATGTTTGATTTCTAAACTTGAGGTTTTGTTTTGCCTAAGACATTCAAAATTGTGGATTATGAAGATGAATTGGATTTATTATCCACTGTGGCAGTTACTCAGATAGGAGCTGATGGAAGAGCTCACCTTGACTTTCACTGTAACGAACATGGGATTCTACTCAAGAGTATTCCATTTCGGGAGTCCTGGGATGTGGTGAGGAAAATTCCTGTCTTTTGTTCACACTGTCTCTTCCCCATGCTCATTTACCTGACATTTTTGTTCAGATTTGAAGCAGATATATAAATAGTGTTGCCAAGGGATGAGATTTGTATAAAATAATAATTAAAAATTCTAAAGTTGTAAGTATTCGATCAGATAGTAGCTCATTTTTCTGAAAATCTCCATTATTTAAGTTATTATTCTTTTTGTTGGTTGATTTGTTTGGGTGTTTTGGTTGGGGAAAGGGCTGTCCTTATGTATTTCTGAAGTATTTATCAACTTAAATACTCACCCTATGGCTAGTTTCATCAGATTAACTTTACAACTTGTAAATAATTTCACTATCTTAACTTGAACTACTCATGCATAGAATTAAGCATGGACCTCCCTGTGTGTGTATTTGGAGAGATGGAATGGGCTGTTCATACAGTCCAAGTTTAGGTGGATATCCAACTTAGATGGTCTGAAATTTTCAGCACCTTTGCACCTCTTTTATCATTGACTGCATAGGCAGCTTGGGATCTTAGATGCATCTAACTGTAGTTTGATGCCTAAAATAGGTATGTGAGAAACCTCTCAAAGTTTTAAAATTCTGTCCTTTATCTGGAAGGGCAATTCCTGTGTATCCACACAAAAATTCTGCCTGATCATGGAGGGTTACCAATGTTAAATATTTTTTGTTCCTTATACAAAATGGTATGGGTATTAACAAGTTGTGGAAAGAGAGACTACAACACAATTTTTTTTTTCTCATTTCAGACTTACAGTCATGAAGTTTACTTCGACAAAGACCTTGTATTACATATAGAACAGAAGCCTAACAGGAGATTCAGTTGTTACGTTTACCAAATGGTCTGTGATACTGCAAAAGATGATTAATGTTCAAGCCATGAAAAAACAGAAAGTGTTTTGTAAAAAAGGAGGGAGAACTTTTGAATATATTTAAACCAGAAACAACAACTACAGAGACTTCAGTTTGGATGTTATTTAAGGACTCCATACATAGAAAGCAGTCAGCTACTGTTTTTCTGGCAGGATTTAATCTTAACATTTTGTACTACTACAAGAGGTTTTGGGGTTTTTTTTCTTTGTAACACTGTACACTTGCCTGTAGTCCATAATGGTTCTTCATGTATTCACCAGTTCATCATTAATGCTAGATGCAGCATTTACTGCTTCTCTTCAGCAATAGGATTGAAACACTTGACATCAAGGAGAAAGATGTGGACTTACTGATTACCTACCATCTGCTGTGATCTGTCTTACATAGTTTTACCTATGCAACTCTAATATAGACTGTCAATTAAACAAAGTATGTAAAACTATCTAGGATAAATTTTATATGTAGCATGAAAATTGCAGTGTTACCATTAAACCACTTGGGCAAAATCCTTCTCTTGCTTTTGTGTGAGAAAAAAAATCATGCAGGTTTTCTGGTTGTGTATGTGTTGGTTTAAAGAGAAATATTAATAAATTATGTATTTTACTGTCTTTTTAATATATGTTTTTACAGATACATATAGCAACTCTCTGGTTCTCCCTGTCAGGAGGTGTCAGGAGTCTGAGCCAAAGCTCCCAGCTGCTCACCCTGATCACTGTGTGCATCCTACCTGATCCATGGGAGTGCCATGTGGTATATTCAGAATCTGCAGATTGCGGGCTTTCATTTTAAATTAAAAAGCACCCACAACAAAACCCAGGCTGTAGACTTCATGGTGATAAAGAGTGTTTCCAAATGCAAGGCAAAGATGGGCTCAGGAGAGTAGCTCTTGGAGGGCTTGACCAACATCTAATTTCTCACTACCATCATCATGAGCGTGGTAATTCTAAATGCAAATATTCTTTTTACTCCAAGCTTTACGAATTAAGCGTGGATCATTCTAGATGATGCAACAGGGAAGAGCTCTAAAAGAATGATAAAAATTTTCTATTTTGAGTTTTTAGGGAAAGTGTAATGCAAAAGAAAAAGTGAACTACAATTGTGGAAAGAAAACACAAAATGGACATTTATGAAGATACTGAAACAGCAGGAATAATAAAGGGCAGCAGCAAGACCCAGTTTTCACCCTGGCTTCCATAAATGTTCACCTAGTGTCCAGGAAAGAACACCTGTCCATTGCCTGCTATTTTATAAGTAACTACATAATTAATAGATGAAGGTAATGAGTCTAAAAGACAGAAGACCCAACTCTCAAGCAGATACTTAAGATACATTTTATGCGCATTTCTGTTTGGGTTATTGAAGTAGTTCCTCCTAGAAAAAGACATTTAAACTTCATTTTTTATTAAATACTGTAAGTACTGCTCATGTAGATCAGCTCAAGCTTTGAAGAGTTTGCCGTACTTCCCAGTGGCTTATTTTTAAATTATTACAGACTTTTGAAATTATATTCTGCTAAATCTATAAATGTACATCAGTATCCAAAAATGCAGCAATTTGTAATGACTAAAAGGCAGCCCAGACTTTGATGAAGATTATGGGGTCTCAGGTAAGAAATTCTATCACTCTGAACGTGCACTGTGTTGCTGCACTACAGATAATTGCAGATGTTCCATCCTGGAAGATCACACATAGACATTTTCATTCAGAAACAGGAGTGTTTCACTTTAAAACACCTTGAAAGCTATTTAGGAATAAAGAATCCCCAGTAATTAGGCCTGAGCACTTCTGTCTTCACACCCTACTAACTAACAGGCTGGAACACACCAAAGAAACAGAATCAAGCTGTGAGTTGCCTTCTGTGCCTATGCAGAGACCCAGAAAATTCTAAAAATAAACTTGTGTTTAAATGGGAGGAAAATCCTGATCACAAACCAGTAGTTTTTTACACTGTTAATAAAATAACTGTATCTAAATCAAACACAAATACCCGCATGCTTGGTGGCAGATCACCCGAATCAACTGCTTTTACTTCAAGTTAAATTTTTAAACTCATCCACCAGAAAAAAACTACTTTGCAAGAAGACTTCATATGTAGGCATTTTTTGGTCACTGTTGCTGGCAGCAGTGTATTATTGTGCAGTGTCAAATTGATAATTTGAATTAATGCATTAGATTTGACTTAGACCTATAGTTTGACGTCCATTTATGATGATTCTAGAGCACTTAGGTTTCTCTTTTTCATAATGTAAATTATGTACTTTGAAATCTCTTACACAATCTGAATAATTCAGTATGCTAAAGAGTAACAGTGTTTGTAAAGTGGAAAAGTTCTGAGGAAACCCATGTGGTTTCCATTACAGAGGAAAAAATACTCTTGTGCGCATGCCCAGCATAATTATCTGCAAGCACCAAAGTGTGACATTAGCCCAAGAAAAGAGGAAAAAAAAAAGCTTTGAAAAAACAGAAGTAACTTTTTCAAATGTAGTTTATTTCCCATTTCTAAATTCAGAAATTAAGATGAATAAAATAGAAAAGACAAAAATTTTCTTCATTTCTCCTAGGCAGTAGCTTAATGATCAGGAAACCCATTTACTGATAGTTTCTTGTTTTACAAGAGTCAGACTAAGGAACTATTGGCATGAAATTGTGAGTTCTCCTACTTCCTGTGTATTTCAGGGGGCGCTTAGCACTCATGCCATGGCTTCCAGAATATTCCAAGCCTCAATTAATTATTTCAAATGCAATCTCAAGTGCATATTTAATAAAAGATCAAAGCTGGAAAGTTCGTGCTTCTATTATTTTCATTAGCACTCGATGCCCAAGGGGAAGATTAGATATACATATGTAGAGAGATGTAAATATGTTTGTGAACTGTTAATGTGAATAAAGACTCAAATGTGTATTTCAAACATAGAGTTGAAGGGATCTTACTTTTGCCAGTTAGGTGATTTCACCCAAACATTCTGCATTTTCAGTGTGGAGAAATATTTCTTTATGCTTTTGTTTGTTTCTGGATGTATCCAGTTACTTTAACAGCACAGTTTCTTGCTCATTTTATTCTCATTTTGTACTTTATTTTCCTTTTGTTATTGAGAAAAATACCATTTATATTACTTAACAGTAACTGAAGACTGCCAAAAACTCCCCAGCAAGAGATTTGTTTTCCTTATGGAACTGTAACAGCTATCCCACATGATGGAACAGCTAATAAATTAATTTACTTCCCAGTTATGATAAAGATTGTTAATAGGAATAGCTGCTAGAAAGGACACCTGCATAGGGGGGCTCGTAGGCCGCTTCCCGAGAGAACAGTTGGGAGGAACTGCTGTCAGCTGCTCAAAGCAAGATCTCTGGGCACTCTGCCTGCAAACGGCAAAATGTTGGTCTAGGAAGTAAAAAGGTCACGAACTAGTGAATTCATGTTGGATTTTGATACAAGCTTTCTGCTGTTGCCAGAATGAACAAAACCTAAATGATAAGAGCAAAAAAGGGGAGAAGGCAGTAAAAAATGTGGTTTTCTAAGGCTGAACCACAAAAGAACACGGAACAGCAACTGAGTTCTTTCCTAACTGCCAAGTATTGCTACAGCCACAAGTACAAAACTTTTCAAGAGCTTTTTTTTCCTGGAAGGTGTGTGAATTGATCTGATATGTATGTAGCAATGCCTCACCAATAATAATTGCATTGAATCAACATGATTTCAGGTGTCTCTGATGCACAGACTGAATAAGTTATGAGTACTAAAAGAAGGAAACAAGGATTCCAGTATTTAAATCAATGTTAGAGATATTTAAGGGAATATATTTTTTTTGCAGCTATTTCACAATCTTAGATTTTCAGAGAGGATCACTTGAAGCTCTCTGGTTGCTACACTTGGCATTTATGCAATTATAACTTTAGTATTTATTTCTGCTTTACTGAAGTTACAAACTGATGACCCAAATAACCTTCAGGAGCTCCAAAACAATTTTATGTCAATGCGTTCTAATGTTTATAGATTAAAAAAATTTAAAGTAGTTAAAGTGCTTTCTTCAGCTAACAAAAGATTACATGAACTGCAAAAATAGGCTGGCTTTTTTTAATAAAAAGAACTAGGTATCCTATCAGACCGAAGAGTTAAAATGATGCAATTGTTAAGAACTGCTTGGTATAGCTTAATAACTCATTTAGTAAACTGGGAGTACAAATGCCTTGTTCCTGCCTGTGTGGAGAAGGAAGTTGAGTTATTGCGAATATATTTTTAGGGAAGAAGAAGTGCACATTCTTCTCAGGAAGAGAAAAAGGAAGCATGGAATGCGAATCTAAAATTCACTGGAATTACTCCGCTGAATGGTTAAAGAGCTGTGGCTTACTTGAGATGCTGCAGGAGAAGCAATGAATTCCACGTGATAGGACTGCAGGCACTCCAGACAGTCCCCAGTGAGAGCTGTTTGCCAGCAGACAGACAGGAAAATTATTCTGTGAACATGTTTACTTGGATGCTCCACGTTTAGACTCATACATGGGCAGCTTTCCTGATTATATCTGAAGTTAGTCTCAACCTTGGGTATGCACTGTGTGTGTTGGCTGCCTCTAACATGCACCTTGCAGCACGGTCACAGCACATTTCCATGCTCTGGGGCATTGGAGATCTAGGAAACTCCTGAATGTTGACACCACGCTCTTCCTAGTTTAGCCCTTTATAATGCCACTGCCCCTCCTTTGTACTGTCTGGAAGCTGGCTTGATTTTATGAATCTTAGACACATTTTGTTTTGTGGACCAAAGTAGCCTAATTCCAGCATTTCTACTTCAACAAAATCACTTTTTTTCCCCCTTCTCAATGATCTGGACAGAGATCAAAAATGGGATTCCAAAAGTGCTCAACCACTGTTGGTATTTGATAAACACAGGTGTGCAGAGGCCCAGGTGGAATTTCCCAGTCAGTGCCTAGGAAATGAAAAGATAGGAAGGATTGGCTTTTCTTGGTAAGATCTGCTTTGAACATTAAAAAATGCCCATCCTGCCCTTCTCTTGTCATTGAGTACATACTCACTGCAAGGCTGCTCAGCAGTGGGGAACAAAACAGAAAGTACAAGTCAAATAAAAACTGCAGGCAGTAAAATTTTATAATCTTGCTTTGACAATTCCAACTACTGCCCCAGAGTTCCACAATTTTAAAATACTTTAACAAAATACTGTAAATTATTAGAAAAATATGCTACAACTCACAGAAGCAAAATATTTATGGATTGATGAACAACAAAGAGTTTCACTGCACAGGTAACAACGACTGGCCTATAACCAGTATAGAATTTTGGACAAAAGCTGCACTATGTGCCTTATTTTATCTCAGCAAAAGCTCTCTCTAGGGTGGAAAATAAGTAAAAATTATGTTTAGGAAGCATCCCGTGCCATAGTCACAATTTTTGCAAAGACATGCCTTCAATAGCAAACATCAAATGTTTTGTGGCTTAGGCACAGAACTCAATACAAAAAGAGCAAAAGGATCATTCTGGTTTGCTTGTGCTATTCAAACACTAATTATTTAAACTTCTTTGTCAGTATTACTCCTGGTAAGATAACTTCTACAGGGGTATTTCTAAAGCTTCCACAAAAGTCAGTTACGTTAGCTGCCAGAGCAAACCTGACTGGACTATCTCAGCCACTTTTATTTGTTTACAAGATGAACAGCCATTGGACTTCTGAAAAACTCATCCAAATGCTCTACAGGATACTGCAACTTATCTGGAATATCCTGTTCTAGGGCTTAGATCTTCAATGACTTGTCCAGCATGGAAAAACAGACATAAAGTTGTAGCTGGTAGAAGAGGCTGTAACCTCATTCTAAGTACAGCTCTGACAAGTCAGTTACTGGTCACTGGAAACCAGAAATACTTCCCGTATTAAAACAGTTATCTCAGAAGCACAAAATAATGATCTGTGGTGACATGGTGTGTTGCTTAGACAAGCATTTGTGTATATTTATGTCTAGGCTGCTGCTCTCAAAATATATGAATGGTATAGCAACAATGACAGAAGTTCCCAAATACTGGAGGCAAAATACAGGCAGGAATCCACTGCTGCCTCTCCAAAATAATTTGCGAATCTTTGTTTTGTAGGTCTTATTTTGTCTGTCTACTTTGTAGGTTATTCCAGGTCTAAAGTCACAGATATCCTACATCTGACAATGCAGCAACCCAAAGAAAGAAGTGCATATTAGGTTATGTCCCAACAGAACTGCTAAGACAGAGCACACACTTGTCAGAGTTGGTAATGTACTGGAAAAAATCATTGTCTCTAGGAAATGGAGACTCTGGGAAAGAATAGAGCGTATGGTTAACAAAAACAGGTGTTCATTGATCCAAGAGACTTGAAAGACCTATACAGAATATTTTTCTTCTTATGCCAGTGGGGGTTTGTTTTCCAAAGAGATTATCAAATGCGTCATTCAGCCCTCAGCAGTCAGCTGTATCATGTTGAGTTTCCACTCCCATGTAAACATGCAATCCACTCAGACATCATAGCTGTGCTGAGGATTGCTTCTGATTCAAGACCAATCTGACATTTGCATCAGGTGGGCAAGAAGAGGTGGAAGAACAGGAAAGAAAGAGAAATACAGGCAGGAGTTACTAATTGTGCTGCCTGAAATCTTCTCTGCATTACAGATGTTCCATAAAGAACATTTCCCTTTGTCTAAGAATTCATTTTGCACTTTGTTCTGGTTTGGTTTATGTAGCAATCTGTAAGCTTTCACATTTCTTCAGTTCTGTTTTTAAAAAAATTCATCCATGGTTAGTTGGCAAACCTGGGCCCCATTTTTCAGTTCAATAAAATTCTGTGTTTGCTCTTGTTATTTGCCGCTTAACAGGGTAAACTGGTTTGAGCTATAGGAATTCATTAAAGTCTTCTGAGAAATATAGTTTTAGGCATAAGTAAAATCTACTTGTGTAGAAGGTTCCTGTATGGGACTGTTGGGGTACTGGATGTAATGAAAGCTTGTTGAAATCAGTGGGAACTTGAAGTATTTTGCAGTTGGGAGATTTAAGTTCATAGAAGGTAAATTAAAATAAATATTTGCATCAGTTTTTAGGCTTTACAGAGACAAAAGTAATTTTATTAGACCACCTCATATAACTGGAAAGAATGGACATATTTTGGAGCCTGTAAATTCTTTTTTTTTTTTAATTTTATGTAATATTTTTGCAATTCCTTGCATGCAACTGACAAGCATCATAAAAATGATGTTTTGCTATCTGTAACATTTCAATATCAATCTGAAGGCTTTACAATACTCTTTAAGTGAATGCTATTTTTTTAAAAATATAACAAAGATTGATTGTTTAAAAGATGGTGAGTAAAGGATTCCAGCTAAGTAGAGAAAAATACGCCAAAACTGATTGTGTATAAGTACCATTTTGTTTAACCCACATGATATTTTTTGTGCACAAGTAGGCGGATCTATGGTTTTACTATATACTGGTTTGCACATAAAGAATAAAAAGATTCACTTAACAATCCATAAAAAACTTAGTAAAATTTTTATGACCATAATATTGAGATGACCTTTGTGCCTCATAAACTAATTACAATCTGGCATCCTTGGAAGTGCATTCATCAGAAGATTCAGGGCTTAGATCTTGGCTTCTCATAGATTCTGTGACTTGTGAAACTTAACAGTACCAGTGTTATCAGTTCCTGTTGTGACTAGAATGAGCAACCACTTAAATCTTGAGGGCAGGTCACACCAAATCCATGCAAATTAAAGCTAAACATCTCTAAACCATTGATGCCCAAGTGAAGCTTTTTTTTTAAAATGTCAGCATATATTTTTAAGAGACTAGAGAGAATAATGAAGAAATATATTTGCATCCCCTTCCAATCTGGCCTGGTCTTCATGTCTCTGTGGAGATGTTTCCAGCACTTTAGTAAGTATGGTGTTTGAATTGGCAGTATTCTACTGAAACTATTTTAAGTTCCATAAAACTGTTCCCTTTCATTATTTTTAGGTCTCAATTTGAGTGTGAGATACCAGACAGCTCAAAGTAAAAAAAAAAATAGTTTTTTCTCTCAATCACTTAATGAATTTCTAAATCATATGTATTTCGATACTATATATACATTTTAAAGTAAGCTAATCAAATACCAGAAAAGTAGTGCTGAATATATGCTTGGGCATAGCCTCCTACTGATAGGAGAAATAGAAATATTGTTCACAGCACTCCGGAATGTCCAAATAAGGAACAATATAATCTTAGAGAAGTCCTAGGGAATTGGAGAAGGGATGTACTAAAACAAACAGGATAGAAACTAAGCTCTGAATACTCAGATAAGATAAACAAATGTTACAGTTTTTGGTGGTGAAACACAATGACGCTGTGCCTGCTCAAGAACTGAGGCCAAGACGATGAAGACGACTCGGCAGGACCAAACGAGGACTTCCAATGGGAGCATGACTATGTAAAGCAACCTAAAGACTATGTATTAAGAGAGAGTATCTAATATATATGTAATGTGCAATAAAAAGCCCTGTCTGTCTGTCATTTGGCACATTCGATTAGAGGAGCTATCCTCCAAACATCCAGCACACTGCTTTTTAATACCTACAAATTGGGGTTAAGAAGTTTGTTTCTGTCACTTTTCAGTATCACTACTGCATTTGATGAGCTTCAGAGCCAGCTGAATGTTCTTAAGCAAAGCAAAAAGTGACTGAATACATGATTTGACAAAACTGGTCTAATCTATCATGTTATATTTTTGGCAGGTGCTTCCTGTTGTCTCTTTTGCAATTCTGTTTTATTTCCTTCTCTTTTCCTCTCTAACTTCCCTGCAATGGGTCCTTCCATACCTGTTGGAATTGTCTAAAGTTTCATGTGCTCCCGTTCTTAGCTAATGGACATTTGATCTATTTATGTTATTCAACAGAAAAATGTCCACATCCTCCTGCATACTCCATATATGAAACCGGTTAGTATGTGCTCTACATTTGCAGTACTCAGTGAATCCAGTGGGAAGGGCGCGATCGTGATGGCAAGCCGTGCTTCAAGTACAGGCAAGTTCATCAGTATCTTTAAGTGCGCTCCTCCTACTCTGTATTTTCTGTATGCTCTGTCTGCCTCTTCGTCACAGCAGCGCTCCTGCTTTATCTGTAAGTGCTTATGGCTGCAGTGGCTTATCTTTATGGCAGGTCTGTAAATTCCCCAACGTCCACTACAGGCTCCGCCACAAAACCCGCGACCATCAGCTCCCTTACTCCGCTGCCGGGGGGAGTGCAGTGCGGCCGCCACCCTGGAAATGGACAAGCTGACACAGAAAATTCTTTTCTAAGGCGCGGTTCTGAATGCGAGGGGACACTCGGAGCTTGTGAAAACTGCTTTTAAAAAAAAAAAAAAAAAAAGGCAACACCCTCCCTGTGAAAAAGCAGCGCTGAGATGCTGGTGTGACGGCGGGCAGGGCGAAGCGGCGCGGAGTGCCGCCCTGCTCTCCTGCTCCCGCCCCTGCGGCT
>VZRE01005141.1:951924-989476 GCA_013396775.1 Cephalopterus ornatus | reverse complement strand
GGGGCGGCCCGCGGGCGGCAGCGGTGACAGCGGAAGCGCTGCGGCCGGTCCCTGGCGTACAGACGGAGCGGTTCAGGGAAGCTAGCACTTCCCGAGAAGGGACAAAGAGTCCCTTGTAATAAGCCAAAACTGCTACGTATCGGTTTGGGCTTTTTTCTCTGCAGGCACTTGTTTACCCTGGCCTGGGAATGCCGTGCACTTTGAGTAATATTTGAGAGGTGTGTTTTCGTAGGCAGCCTGACTTTATGCGGGTTGAGAATCTAAATGCCAGAAATGCTGCCCTAGGAAAATTTCTCTTTTGGCTCTCTACCATGTCCCAAGAAGAGAAAGGAAAGTTCAATACCACAGAAGCTTGATCCAGGAAAGGGATTTGTGCCAGAGAAAATGTAGCACCATAAGCACCATTAAAATGCAGTTCTTCAGCCCAGCCTTAGCATAAGTTATTTTGTAAAATATATATTTTAAATTAATTCTTAATTCTGTTGCCTAAATAACATGCAATTATTATGATGCAGTGTTGCTTTTTTGTTTTGTTTTTTGCAGAGTGTATGAGCATTTGACTTCATAGAGTTCAGCCTTGTACTGACATTTAACACTTAGAAAATGAACAATATCCTTTTTCCCATCCCACATAATTAGCGTGTTGGGTCTTCTGTGCAAGGGTTGGAACTGTGTTTTGCTGTTGGCATAATTGGGTAATTCCAATAAATCTACTAAATTAGACAGACTATAGTTGATAAACTGTCAATTTAGGAAAGAAATATACACTGCTTTCTGTAAAGTTTGAAATGCACGTAATGATAGAGTGCCACAGAAGTGCTTATCTACTCTGTGAATATATTTTAACCAGAGCTAAATATTGCGAAAACTAACATCACTATATACTGTACCTTTAAAATCCTGAAATTTGGGAGTGTAAATTTATGCTAATGGCATTAAAAGGTAATGGGAAAATCTGACAGAGAGAACAGCTTCAAACAGTAATTTTATTAAAAATTCAGTGACACAAATCTTGCTAGTTTCAGTATGAGGAGAACTAAGTGAAACATTAGTAATGGCCTCACGAAGGGCAAATAAATACTGCATAGTGGAAATTCTCCCACAGTGTTACCACTGAGTTTTGGGGGAGAGGATGGGGAAGATTTCACTGTTTTTAAGGAAGGAAGAACCTCTGGCGACTTACAATATAAATGTAAGCAGGAGTATTTCTTCTTTGTAACAGAAGATAAACTCGAATTTTATCTAGACAAACTTAGAATTTAATTTTTAATAACCTTATTTACATTTGCATCATTGCTGAATGATATATAGCCAGAAAACTTGTCCAGCATTCATTTCCGTGGACCATGTTGTTTGTATCACATGTGTGCTTGCTTGCTCTCCGGCAGGAGCCCAACCAGTCAAGAGGCTGGAAGATGCCAAAGGCTGTCTAGTTCTGGCGATGAAGGGAATGTTGTAATTTGAAGATACAGTGTACATTTTTTTTTCCACTGGGAGTGGGGGTGTTCTCAGTTTTGTGGCTTCAAGTTACAAACTACTATTGAGCAATAAACAGTATTTTGAAGTTGTTCTACATAATATTGCTCAATAGAAAGTGTAATTTCAGGCTATAAATAAGCAATGAAATTCACCTGTTGACTTCACGTCTATACTACTTACTGTGCTTAAGCTCCTGGTTTTTAATATAAGCATAGCATTTTTTAAGAAAATAGGGGGAGGTTTTCTGCAGCTTTTTCCTATGTATTTTCTATTTTTTGTCCTCCGAAACTAATTTTTTGCCTGTGTCACAGAGAAAGGGTGTTGTCTCCAACCTTTTGTAGATAAGGATATATGTAAAGTAAATGGAGGTTTACCATAGTTAAAAATCCCCACATATACAAGGAATTTACTTAGATCATTATTTGGGGAGGAAATACTGTTATATAACATGAAAAGCAAAGTTGGAGACTGAAGGAGTATTGCAGTAAATCAGATAAAATATCAACAGATAAGATGTGAATCTGATTCAAATTTGATTGACAAAAGTCTGCCACTGAATTCAAAGTAATTTGGATGAGACTGGGAAATCAGATACCTCTTTGGAAACATACAAGAAACACAAGACTTTAAGTAGTTAAAAGTAGGAGTATCTGAAAAAATGTTGGTTAAATTTTTGTGGATTTTAAATGATAACAAAACCAATTGGTTCTTGAGTTTATTAGTCTATACAAAGGATATAAATGTTGTATTGTCTGTAGGAGGTAGAAGAGATGACTATAATATAATGTGCATACTTGGGAAGTAGAGGTGCCCTAATAAAAGTGTTGTATATATCTTGTCAATCAAATGGAAAAGCTGTAGGCATGGTAATATTAAGATTTAATATTTGTGGATCAGCACCTATGGGTAAATGACACCTGACATGTGCACTGTCAGTGCACAGTAATTGTCCACAAGATTTCCTAGACTTAAAGTGGGAAAAACGCAGGCAATAAAACTGTGTGCGTATTAGTACAACAACATTTTTGAAAATAATAAGAAAAAAATGATGAAAAACTGAGTTTTAAGAAGAGCTTGAAGGAATAGTAGTGTGATAGAATGGGTTAAATAACTAAATAAATTTACATAAATTTACATGTGCAATTGTTGATCCAAAGGAATATCTGCATGATAGTTCATGTTTGGCCTGCAAATGATTAGTCCTCTTATAGGAATAATTAAGAAACCCATTAAGATATAATGTGGTATAAATAGTTTTCGAGAATTTCCCATTACCCACCTTATAAAAGAATATCTTTTTTTTTCTACAGAGATGTGACAATCTCTGTTGCAGACTGAGGAGCAGCGTGGTGGCTTTTGGGGTGGTGGAAGATTGAATAAAGAGTGAGTCAGAACAAGGAAGGTGGGGTAGTCTGTCTCCCATCCTCAGATCAGTCTTCTTCTGCTTATGAGTCACATATATGCTCTATACAATAAAGTTGTAGGTTGACACTGTAAATCTTGGAAGGTGCTTGGAAAATTATATGATTTATAAATATATAACTTGTATTTTAAATGGTCTTAATACATGAGGGTGTAGCTTAACATCAGCAGTATATTAATAAAGAAATACAACAGGAATATTACTTAAGAGTGCTTACACAGAAAAGAGAAGGAAAAATCCAGGTGGTTTTATAGAGTCAAACTTCATCTGTATGGATGAAATTAAGTAGGTGGGTCAGATAGTCCAACAGCTCACTATGGCTGAAATATTTCTACCTTTTTCCTCTACTTCTCTGTTTCAGCTTTCTCCTTGACTCAGACTTCATCTTCATACACATTTGTTTGTGCCAGCTCTGGCCATTGTCAGAGAATTGGCCCTTGCCAGATGCATAAACTGAATTTAACTAAACTAGCAGAAAATTAACACACACACACAACTCAAGTACATTTTTTGCTCAAATAAAAAGTTGAATTGCCTGCATGAAGGCTCTCTGAACTGCCACAGATGGGAGAAGGGGACAGTGTGCAAGAGCAAGGAGAAGGAGTGTAAATCTATTTTAAAGGAAGCATAGTCTTTCATCTTGAAGTCACAGCTAAGGATAATGCTTGCTCTGAGCTATCTGACACACATGATTGCTTTTGCTTCAAACATAACAAAACATTTGTTCAATGGAAAGATAGTTAAATGCTGGAGCTCTTAACATCTGAAGGGCTGCACAATTCTCAGGAACTGGAAGGGCAAATGATTGGTGACCTGTAAGGGTCTCATCAGAGGCAACTTGTGAAGAGGCTGCTCTCTTGATAAGCTTAGTTTAAGTCCCTTTGAAATCATAAATGGGCACTTACTTCTTGGTTCTGGTGTTAAAGTGGTTTCCAAAAAATCTAGTGGGCATTCAGAACTCTCCAAAGGTAAGCAACAGGATCAGCCAAGAAGGAGCAGAAGAGGAAACAGGTAGAGTGAAGAGGACCATTCCTTTCTGACAGCCGTGAGGTGCTGTGCAATGCAGCCCCAGTGCACTTAGAGCCATTCTGTGTGCATGCTAAGGTGGAAGGCATTTAACGAGTACAGCACGTGAAGCACATGCCAGAAATAATAGAAAGCTAACTCTAGAATTCTGCTGTGTATGTTTGTCCAAGAAAGGTGTCCCATGCCACATAAAAATGTTGCAAGATCACTCTGCCCTGTGTGATGTGTTTTAAAATCATAGCTCAAAATGGGAGTGAGATCTGAGTGAAAAAGTTCAGTCTAGGAGGCCTAGACTATCCAATCTCTTAAGAGTACTAGAGATGCTGTACCTAGAGAAAGTTATTCACAGGGCTGCTTTACTATGTCCTCACTAAAAATTCTGTAACCGTGTATGTGCTTTTAACCTAGGCTTTTGAGATGAAATTACACATCACATCTGAGTAAGTTTTAAGAGCTTGTACTACTGAAAGACAAATCTTCCTTTTCTCCCCTTTGTTCCCCGGATTGTCTTGTTTCCTCCAGCAGGTCAGAAAAGCAGTAGTTATGAGAAAGGCAGGGAAAAGCATACAGAAAGGTGATGGGGAAATAGGACTGTGTCTTCTCACACTGATAAGCAGTCAGATCTGGTGAAGTTGCAATGTGTAGCTTCATACATAGCCCTCACAGAATTAAAGCAAATTGTACTATCATGCATATGTCCTGGGCTCTGGCATGTAACATACTAATGCATGGTATTGTTAACAAGTGTCCAGACCATTAGTCTGTGTTCCTTGGTTTTCTATCATACCGTTTATGGGAAACAGCCCAGAAAATTCAAGGTTCAGATGGAGATCTGAGACTATGTGGACAAGGCACTGGTGAATTTGATAGTGATTTCTGAAGTTAAATCAACTAGATAAAAACAGAAAAATATTATACAAAAATTTTAGCCTGGACTTGACTGTCTGAGATCAAAGACTGCAAACTAAGACTGAAAACCTATGCTCGTGAAGTTTTCTTTAAGACATTCAGAGTCCAGTACTCTGCTGCACTTCGAATAAATAATTGACAGTACTATGGGCCATATGGTAAGGAGGATTTACTGGGAATATCCTCATGGGTTGCTGAACCTTGTTTGGGGCCCTTTGACATACCTGCTTTACGAAATTAGAAATCATTATCTTCAGCACTAAGTTGATTTAATGATAGTCTAATGCAGGGTATTATTGGCAGCTGGCTGAACGTGAGCCAGCAGTGTGCCCAGGTGGCCAAGAAGGCCAACAGAATGCTGGCCTTTATCAGAAATAGTGTGACCAGCAGGACCAGGGCAGTGATTGTCCCCCTGTACTGGGCACTGGTGAGGCTGCACCTCAAGTGCTGTGTTCAGTTCTGGGCCTCTCAATTCAAGACAGGCATTGAGGTGCTTGAGTGAGTCCAGAGAAAGACAGCAGAGCTGGTGAAGGGTCTGGAGCACAATTCTGATGAGCAGCTGAGGGAGCTGGGGTCATTTAGCCTGGAGAAAAGGAGGCTCAGGGAGGACTTTATCGTTCTCTACAACTACCTGACAGGAGATTGATCTTATCTCCCAGGTAACAAGAGAAGATGTCCAATTGCACCAGTGCCATTCAGACTGGATACTTGGAAGAATTTCTTCACTAGAGGGTGATCAGGCATTAAAACAGGGTGCCCAGCGAAGTGGTGGAATCACTGTCCCTGGAAGTGTTCAAAGAACACGTGGTGCTCAGGGATATGGTTTAGTGTGAACATGGCAGTGATAGGTTAATGGTTGAACTCCATGGTCTGAGAGGTCTTTTCCAACCTTAATGATTCTATGATTCTAACATTACCATTTAACTTTTGGGCAACTGTTGGAAGTGATCATAAGCTTGGTGTGCTGAGTCATACTTACATAAGACAGTAAAACCTTCCTAAAAACAAGGCTTCTCTCTTCCTGATTTTGTTGGATTTACTACTCTTGCTTTTTAAAATAGAAAGCTGAGAACTGCCTAAGTGCTGAATATATTTAAATATTTTAAGGGACACTTTCATTGCAGTATTATGTTTTCATACAGTATGTAAAAGCATACATTGATTTAAAATCTGATCATAGTCTGGAAATCTGACTCATGAACAGTGTTTTCTTTGTGAATTATTTAGTGCAGTACTGTATTTACTGGCATGCATCCAAGTAAAAAAATCTGTAAACAGAACTTTGAAATGAATTAGTAATTTATTATTGTTCATCACTACATGCAGAAAGAATATTCTATTTATAATCTGTGCTTTTTGCCTGAAAAGCTAGGGTTATGGAGAATTAATGAGTAAGGTATATGAGAATCACTTAAGAATACTCCTAGTCTTTGCATTTATAAGGTAATACTTTTTTGTTTCTATGTTTGGAACAGCAAGTTTTTAAAAACCCGAATACATTATTATTCTTTTAGTTTAGTATATCTAATTATATGTAAAGATTGAAATCTTTATGTCATTCCATAAGCAGAAACCTTAAATGAGGATGTGATAAATCACTGAATGGAGTTTTTTGCTCAGCCAAGACATTATGGATGTGGGCATTAGCTTTTATTGGTCAGGTTATCACTTGTCCTCATAAATATTTGACCCTTCTTATGTAAATATACTTATATGCTGTCACACATCCAGAATTACTACCTAGTTTGTAATCAGATGTAGCTGGGGCTTCAGTGATCTAATCTGGCCTGTTTGCATCCACTGCAGAAAGCACCTGGGTCACATGACAGGCAGGGGACAGTTGTGGCAGGGAAGGGGCAGTGGGGATCTTGAAGAAAACTTGGCAAGAAGCAGCTCTAGGCTAAGTTATTCTTATGGACCATCTGGTGTTGGATCACCGGATCCAACACTGGATTGTTGTTTTGTTCAGACTGGACTAAACACTGTCCGCTACAGTTATTAATGCAAGTATAGGCAAAACCCCCTACATTCATCTAACAGTGGTGGAAGAGTTGTATTTGCCAAATGCTTTTGTCTCTTACGAGTAAGGTTATGATTCCCTTTTGCTGAAGAGCACTTTTCCATTTAAAGCAGACCTGTTAATATCAATGCAATAGACAGTCATATAAATATTTACATAATTAGAGAATAGCATTATCCAAAGTTGGCAAAGAGAATAAATATTAGAAAATAATCTGACACACATTCTCAACAAGTGAGATACCCTACACAGAAGAATCAGGCTCTATTCCTCCAATCTGACTAGTAGCAGAAAAATCAAAATCCTATGCAGAATCCCTGTTAGATCAATTTAATGACTGAGGAAAAGATGACACCAAGTTTTTTAGTGGTTTGGGGGGGTTGGGGTTTTTTTTTTTAAACATGCTTAAATTTGGGTGGTTTCAATTAGGAAAAAATCTCCCTAAAAGCTATATTTAAGCCTCAGTTGTATAGCTGGAATATGCTATGCTTTGTGTATGAGAAAAAGCCTTTTAAAAGACTTTTATAGAGACTAAAGGTTGGATTTTGCTGTAATTTACAATGGAACTATGTGAATTATGCATAATTATTAACATCTGAGAGAAATTATAAGGCATAACATCTTGTTTCTGTTCTTTCTTCAGCTATTATTGTGTACAGATTGCCGTGGACCTGGAAGTGCAGCAAACTTCTAATGAAGTTCATACACGCCGGATTAAATACCATAGCTATGATTCTTGCAATTGTTTCTATGGTAGCCGTGTTTGAATACCACAATGCCAAGAACATTCCTAACATGTACAGTCTGCACAGCTGGATCGGGCTGACTGCTCTTATATTTTATTCTCTCCAGGTCAGAATCTAACTGTATTTATAAATGGGTTGTAACTTTGAGGAATGTTTTGAGTAATTTAGGCACAATAGGCCCTCGCTAGTACACTGTAACTACTGGGATAGTCATTTTACACTCTGTGATTTGGCAAATTAGCATGTAAATGTGCAAATACTGGATCCTTGATTTTGATGAAAAATACATTTTAAAGCATATTTTGTTTACTTGTTGGCATAGTGGCCATTTATTTACTATACATTTACTATACATTTATTTACTATACAGTTACACAGTAGTGTGTTTCTAAGCTCTCTTAACTCCTGAAGTTAAAGCAAGTTATTTGGTTTGTTGGAAGCACATTTAGAGCTTTTATTAAGGAAGTCTGGAATGAAGTAACTGCTTTTGTTTTTTTTCAGCTGTCATAATTTTAAGTAGTCACTTCTTGGCCTCAAGACTTGTGTTTATCAGCAGAACAAGTGCTGCAGGGAGCAGTAGAGATCTAAAGGATCTGACATCTGAATGAGCTACTACTGGCTAAGCAGTTTTCCTGAATCAGCAAAACTTGGGTAGATGTTTGTGGGCATGCTTTTAATTGCTCCTATTGGCAGAGAATTAGTGTTATCATAATGTAAATTGAGCTAACTTAGTATGTCTTGCATTTGGCATAGAAGAGGACCAGGCATGCCGTGACACTTACAGTACACGTACAGATATGATGTTTCTGCATATACATTCTGGAACTCCCTATATTGTGTTATTACACTACGGAAATTTATTTTGTTCTTTCAAATGTTTTTTTTTTGACAAAACACTAAAAAGAAAAAAAGACTTCATTATCTGTGATCA
Organism: Cephalopterus ornatus; assembly: GCA_013396775.1. NCBI lineage: Eukaryota > Metazoa > Chordata > Aves > Passeriformes > Cotingidae > Cephalopterus > Cephalopterus ornatus. The sequence goes on along the minus strand of VZRE01005141.1, from coordinate 980,942 downwards.
AGTACAGAAAATCCTCAGCTGACGGATTTGAGTTCTGGACTTTTATCCTTCACTTCTCAGGTTAGGAGCTACAGGAAATAGTGTTGAAATATAGTTTTTAACACTTAGAAAAATAGAAGGCATATTGCAGCATTGTTGAGTATATTCTCTATAGCTGAATAAGTTAATGGAATGAGTATGAATAAGAAGGAACAATGTTATAATATTCATTGTCCTAAAAATGTAGCTACTTCAGGAAAATGGCATGTCAGTCTTATGCTGACATACTCTGCCTCCAGGAAGAATAGTGTAAATGTATTTATGTCAAATGTATGTTAAGATAGTATAGCACATAGACATAAATTTAAGAATAGGGCAGAAATTTAAAATGGAGACTGTGTCTTGGAAACCAATGTCTCTGGAATGAAGTACTAAAAAATTACATGAATCTCAAAATGACTTCTCACAAAGCTGTGACAACAAGAAAAATGTGGCATTATCAAAACTAATATGAAATACTATGGAATAATTTTTTTTAAAATATAAAAAGAATGACCAGGAAAAAAAAATCTGGAAAAGTAATTTGAGAGTTGGAAAAACTTATCTTCCAGTGCAAGACTTTAAAAGCTCTAACTGTTTAGCAAATCTAAGGAAGATTAAGAGATGATTTGATTACAGCATATTAAAAAGCTTCCCAGGGAGACAGTATTGGGCTCCGTGATCCATAATGGAAAGACAAAACAAGGACTAAGACAGGAAGTGATGAAACGCAAATTCATGCACGGTTTCTAATTTAGCAGCAGGGCTGAGTAATGGCAGAACAAACTAAAGAAGGGATGCAACCTCAGTATGTCTGGGCAAGCCTGTGACTGCAACCATGTGACACAATGGCTTATTTTCCATCACAAAATTAGTGCTAATGGGAGGAGTAATCTCCTCTGAATAACTTGACACCATCCATACACATCTTCTCTGTAATGCCATCCCATTGATACATTGAGAGACCATTCCCCGTCTAAAGATACGTACTTTAACTAAAACTCTAAAAAAGTGAAATTATTTAACCCACTCAAGTCAGAAGGTTAGGCTGCCTTCAGATCTTCATTTATGTGTAAATCTGTAACAGGAGCAGAGAACAGGACTTGAAGAGACTGTAAAAGTAGCTACTCACACCTTTAATATCACTGTATTAGTGACACTGAAAACTTGTGTTTTCAGTACTTAGTTTGGTTGCAGTATTTGCATTACCAATAAGTTTGAACATTGGTATTAAGTAGTATTATTTTTAAAATATTTAATATCTGCTTCCTAAGTGCTATTCCAGAATTTTGCTTTGGTTTTGAAGGGAAACACATTCAAAAAGAGAAATGCCAATTCTTTTCAAATTTTTACCTGAAGACATCTGAGAATGGAATTTTTGTGATTATTTTTATTGTGCTTGAGAAGTGCAGTTTGTTTTCCATATAGCTTTAACTATAAATCTGTTTTGCATTTAGCTCGTCTTGGGTTTTGCTGTCTTTCTGCTCCCTTTTGCTCCAGTTTATCTCCGAGTGGTTCTCATGCCAATACACGTTTATTCGGGTCTGACCATCTTTGCAACAGTGATTGCAACCGCTCTCATGGGAATCACAGAAAAGCTTATATTTTCATTGTAAGTATTTTTCCACTTGTTTTTAAAGTTATTCTTTGGAAACTATACTGCCATTTGCACAGAATAATAAGCATCTAGTATTGGGACATTGTTTTGTTTCAAAAAAGACTACCTATAGCAGGAGACTACTGGTTTTAGACCAAGATTGTCTTTAAAACAATCTTTTCTGACCTTTTCTTTCTTTTTCCCCTTTCAAAGGAGAAATCCTGCATACAGTACATCCCCACCAGAAGCAACTTTGGTCAACTGTCTTGGTCTTTTGCTTGTCGTATTTGGTTCACTTGTTTTGTGGATGGCAAGCAGGCCCCATTGGAAGCGCCCCCGTGAAGAGAATACTAAAGTCCTGCGGCCCATTGGAGGGACCCCTGAAGGCACAGAAGTGGAATCCACAATGACTAATAGCAGTAATGCAGATAAATCTGATCTGAGGATCAGTACTGAAGCAGCCAGAAAACAAAACCTCAAATTTGATGAAGCAGGCCAAAGATCAACTATGTAAAGAAAATACACTGAATAAAAGTACTATTATACTGCCAAATCCTGCCCCTCCCCCTGGTGGGGTTCCTTCTAAAAGTTGTATTGATATAAAAATAGGTTGGGGGGGTATTTTCAGTATGGCTTGCTCAAAGAGACTCAAGTTTTCTGCATATTAGTTTAAATTCCAGTAAGTCCCAAACATATTATATTGGTTCATACTCAGTCCTCATTTAAAAAATGAGAGCATGAATGACATCACATAATGGGAAAAACACATAATTGGAAAATGTTTTCCATGTAATTCTTGATTTTATGCTTATATCACTTATAGCCATGAAAAACTAACAAGATTGAGACTAAATTTTGTTCTGAGTGATTTTGCATGTACAAATATTGCATGTTATGACTCAGTCATGAAGTATACCAGACAGAAGAATGTAGTTGTTCACACATAAACTTTCTGGTAGTGTTCAGTTCTTTAGAACTGTGATTTCTCTAGCTGATTGACCCCCTCACCAGCTGCTGAGATCTATGGGATTTGAGGTCATTCAGCACTTTGAAGAGTTGTTCCATAAAAATGACTCCCAATTTTAGTCTAAAATTTTTAATTCAAAACAAGAAATTAAAAGTTTGCTTAATAACTTCATAAAATGTTACGTTTCCTTTACAAACTTGTGGGTTTGTTTTTTAAATCAGAATGTATCTGTTGACTTTTTAACAAACTCTATCAAATATATTGTATACAGACAACATTTGGCTTTGGCTTATGTGCAGTTAGCTACTCACACCTTTAAAATGCAGAATGGAAATCTGAATGCAGAATTTGTCTTATTTGAAAAGCTATAGAAACACACTTAGAAAAAGATATATCAGTTAAACCAAGCCTTCCTTTTATCCCAGAAGGCAGCATTTTACTATCTTTATTTGATTGCACAGTTCTGTTGATTTATGGCACTAGACTAGAAATTAGGTTAGAAACCAGAAGACTACTATCAGTCTGTCAGAAAAAAAGGAGCTTAAGTAAGAAATGCTTTCTCAAAGAAACAGTTGAGCTTTGCTGATTTGACTGAAGTGTTACCTATTAACTGAAAGCCAGTTTGGGTATCTCCACACTGACACAGTCAATTGTCACAGGCATGAAGACATACTTTAGTCTATAAGCAAACTATCTAAACTCCATGACTTTTTAATTTGAAATTAAAGTGTTAAATAATGCAGTTTGAGTCTCTACTGGCACTTCACTCTTATAGCTCTTTCTAATTGAAGTATTAATGTATTATGCTCATTCATTAATTTCACAGATATAAACCATATTACTACTATAAAAGAATAAGTATAGTAGATTATTTTGACGGCATATGTCAAAAATTACGAGCCTTTCTATTATAATCTCTTGTAAAAGCTGCAGAGCCCACTACAAGTCCAAATTTACCACTGTTCATGTTGGAATATAGACAGTTTCAGACAGCATATAATTTCCTAATTTTTAAATACTACATAATTTTTTATCTACTTCAGCTTTTAAAAATGTTTTCTGCTGTACCATTTGGTACTCAAGGACTACATCCCAGAGTTCTGTGTTTACACTTGCATGTTTGTGGACGTCTGGGACCAGCCTAGCATTGGTGTATTTTTTCACTGGGGAAAATACCTGCTCTTAAATGCCTTACTGTAGAATTCAAGTATGACAGAAGGAATTGTGTGAGCACTCATTCAGTCCCACTATGTGCAGTGAGTCAAACAGTGAAGTATGACAAGGGAAGTGAATAAATGAACTCGCCTGTCGTAGTAATTTACTATGCAGTTTTGCATACTGCACTCACCCAGGCAACAGCATTGTAACTTGTGTGTCAGCCTGTTACTGTGTCTCACCCACCTCTGAAAATGAGCTCATTCAGTCCTTGCACGTTACTAATGGAAGTGTATGTTTGTATGGAAGGTAGTCAGTTGCTTAAGGATTGTTCGGAAGAAATTAACTGTACAGTATACTGGGAAAAGCCCCACAAAATCTATGACTTCTTTTGTTACAGCACTGACTTGGATGTATTGAACAGCTTTTAGGTGGTTGGTTCTATATGCTGTTAAATTTAAGCTATAGTAACCAGTATGCCTTCTGATTTACATTTTATTCCATGTACTGTTCAAGGGGAAGGATACCTGAAAAAAAAAATGGTGGCATTTCTTTACTTCTCTATTCCAATGAAATAAAACTAATTGAAAATTGAGGATTAGCAACCTTTTGAGGGGAGCTTGCCAGAACATATTTTTATTTTTCAACTTAGAGGTTAAACACGATAGTAGAAACTCAGTGGAAGCTGAAAGATTCCATTTGGGGGAATTATGATAATCAGTCATATCTCATGTGCATGAGCTGTGGGCTTCTGGCTACTGGTCTGTGGAAAGTCCCCATGAGACGCAGTAGCTGTGAGCTCCTAAACCTTGATCAACCTTGGTGTGTGCCATTTAAGACTGACCGAACATACTTTTGGCTTCATTCTAAACTGGTTGAAAAGGTCTTTAAGTATCCTTGCAAAATATGAGATTAGTTCAACTGCTAAATTAAAATACATAGACTTTTGGAGAGTAACAGTCCTAAATCTGCTTCTCAAAGTGGCCTTCCATTGACTTTCTTTCATGCAACTTTTCTTGCCTGTATTTATGAGTAACAGTAGCAACATAGGAAATAAAGTGTATTTTCAAATATATAAAGGGAAGGTAGAACTCTATCTTTTTTAACAGGATCTTTCTGCATGTTTAGAAACCTTCTACATTGTTGTTTTCACAGTAATATGATTGTAGAGCTTATATTCCAAACTTGGATTCCTATGAAAACATAGGAAGTTACAAAACCTAACATTCAAAGTGCTATCTTTTTAAGATGCCTGGGAAAAAAAAATTAATGTATTTACATGCTGTCATGCAGTGCTACGCACAGAAGCAGAACAGTGGTTTTTATAACATTAATGAAACTGAGAAATGATGATGCAAATTAGATTTTAAAACTGAATGTACAGTAATTCCATATATGCTGTTACTACATGTAACCAAGAATATTGCATGTGATATTGTAAATATGGATTATTTGTTTACATGGATATTTTATTGAGTGATTAAGAGGTACTGCCAAATATTGTCTATTTCAGATGTCTCTTTCTTTTGCTTTTATTTCAGGAAATTCCTGTTTCTAACTGTTCACAAGAACTTAAAATATTTTATTGTTTTTTTATCCAAGGTACTTATTTGTAGATGAAAGCAAATGTTTAATTACAATGTCTATTTTCCTTATTCTTTTTTATATATTAATAAAAATGACTTTTCAAGCTTATGACAGTGAGAACAGATTTTTATTAAGGTACTAAAATATAACTTTCTAAATTTGGATAAAGATCAAATTATTCCTAAATTACTTCTTGAAAACAGGACAATAGTTGTACAAAGTTTCTTAAATACTTAATTTCAAGTATTTATGATGACCTTTCTGATGAAATTTATGTACTCTGTAGTGTTAGAAAGATAATCAGTATATAATGGAAAGTGAAGGAATTCACTGTATAAACAATTGGTATTTCACCTTCTGATCAGAACAGAAATTCCTCGTAGCAGTTGTTAGAGGGCGGGAAAAACCAAACCTATCCTCAGTCATGCCATAGCAAATAGGGGTATATATCATGAATTCTGATATATGATGGGCACATAATGCACTGTAAGATCCAAATACCCTCACAGATAAGTAACAGGCAGACTAAACACAGACCCCACGGAATCTTCTGACCCAATTTAACATCTGTATATCAAGTTGCTCATAAGTAGGTTATTGATCATAAAATGCTATAAATGGTAAAAACATCTATATGAACATATCTGTAACAAGTAAGAATTCAGGTATGTTCTTGAGCTTAGTAAGATTAATGGGAAATTCTTCTAAAAGTAGAAAGCATAAACTGAATATTCCTGAATACCATACATCTGTTGGCGAATACTTTCTGGCATTGCCATCATCATAGAATAGTAGAAAATACTACTGCAAACATCAGTAGAAAACATGCTGCATTCAAACCTGACAATTCCCTGTTGCTGACAACTTCCCTTAACCGTCACTTACGTACAGATTTTTGCATTGTGTTACAGTGTGAGTAACACTTTTGAGCTGTGTAAGACTAGTGGGCAGTAGTGAAAGGTAAATTATTACACAGGTAGAAACTCAAGTCCAGGTCAACAAAATGGATAACAACCATTCCAAGCAATTTGGCTAACAGAAGAGGTAAAGTTGAGAAAATCCAGTTACTACTGGACACATACCAGAAATCTAAAAAATTACAAGGCCGCAGCTAACTCTTACAGAAGAAGTAGAAACAACTGGTATAAATTTCAGTGAGCTCACTTATGTTCACTAACTAGTCATAACAGAGTGTTAGCTTGGGGCTTGAGTTTAGAGTTGAGTCCATGGCAACATATACTGACTACTCACTGGGTCTCAAATTCCAATTGCCGTCATCAAGTCACTCCATAGCTATAAATACAGCAATCAGAAAATGGATAAAAGTTATGAAAATGTTTGCAATTTCTATTTCCATTTTCATTAGCATCTCATTCCAACAACAGTAAAAAAAAATTCACCTAGTACTACTCAAATTCTGCAGGATACTATTAAACAGTGTGATTAATAGGGTGATTTTCAAATATCTTTGTGGCAGATGATCCTTCTCATATGTGTATACAAGCAGTACACCACTAGGTGGCAAGCACTACCGAAACGGCCCTTGGCACATGCGACTCTAGCATTGCTTTAGATGATAGAATATGATAAGTCATCTGCCTCAAAATAAACTTACGAAGTTAGTATACACTAAACACACAGTCATGTCAGAATTTATATATTTACTTTTCTTTTAAGGGGCCCACTTAAAATACAGTATTTCTTCATCCCCGATGTTGGAAATTGTTCTTTATTGCACTCCACCTCAGAGCTCCTAAACTCCTGTTTGTAACTTCTGTGCAAATAGAACCTTGGTTAAAAGACTCAACAAAGAGAACAGAAAAGATTAGGAATAAGCTCATATATAAGATATGAAAGTAGCAAGGATTAGAAAAAAACCAGGAACTTCCAGACTTTTGCCATTTGATCTTGCAGTCTCACATAAAATTCGATCCTGAGAAAGTGAACACTAGTGCCAGTTTCAAATAATGGAAAAGTACAGTTCTGCCCTCTAATACATGCTGACAGCTTCTGTTCTTAATTTACTCCCTTTGTGGATAGGGACTTGTTTTCTGATATATTCCACTGAATATACTAGTTTCAGTACTACTGAGAGCTATTTTGCACATGGTATGCTAGTGCTATCACTTGATCTTACTTGCTTACCTGTTCTCTCAGGCTACCCTGGAAGATATTTTGTCTCCTACAGCTAAGTATGGCAGTGGTATCATCGTGTTAGTAACAGTGGAGTACTGATGTACAGGGCACTGTGGTTTTTCACAAAGCTTGCTATTCATGTTTAGGTCAAAAAAGTGGCAAAACTCAGTGTAATTCTGATTCTCCAGAATATTATTCTCATTATTGCTATGACTCTTGGATCTGGTAGAAATACTAGGTTAAAATATCCTAGCAATTCAGCTGGAGTGGTTGATCTTTTTGTTAAAAACAGCAATTGCTGTTGCAGTTAAGGGATAGCTCATAGATCACTGTGGCAATGGGAGTACTAATACTGTCTGGCTCCAGTTTAGGAACAGATATAGAGAATAGGATTAAAAATACAAGAAAATTTACATGGCTGTTCATTACTACGATTACTGCATCTGTAATGAGGAATTTGAACAAAAGTTCAGTAAAGCACAGCCCCCCCCCAAATCATTTCATGTGTTCCAAATGCAAGACTGCCAATAGATAATAATTTATGTAATGTTAAAATTGTCAGGGCCCTGAACACACTAATAGGCCTTAACAGCCCTGACCAGCCTCACCTTGTACCCTCACCTCCATGTGCCTGCCCATAAATCCAAGGGCTCTAATTAAGCTCCATCTGGGTGTTTTGGGGCTTGCCTGTGCCCCCTTGGACCTGACTTCCTGGCGTGATTTCTGCCTGACCCCATCACCAAGGACCTGCCCAGTGATCACAGGACTCTGACCCTCAGTGGGTTGGGTTGTGACCTGTGGATTGACTTGCCAGCGTGACTGTCGACCTGCCTCAGCAGTTGAACCTGGTTGCCATTTCCATGCCTGCCCTGCTCCCGGCCAGCCCTCATTGCTCCCTGACAGAAACCTTGTTGCATATTCAGCCTGTACTCAGAAATGGAGTATTTGCTGTAGACATGCAGTGGCTTCTCCATTATAACTATTTCTTCTCTTCATATTGTTTTATGGAAATACTGTGCTTAAAAAGCTTTAAACTTACATTTTCGCTATAATCTACAAATAACGGATGAGATGCATGGAGCGAACAAAAATGTTTGCTGGACAGTTAGTCCATAAAGCTATTTTTTTTCCTGCATTTACAATGATATGAAACAATACCATCACTTCACAGGTCTCTATACCTAGTAAGAGTAGCATCTGGAAATATACATTTCCATGTTGAAAAGTATGCTTAAAATCTGTAGCAATGTAAAATCAGAGATAAATCTTGTCCTCACTTTATTGCACACTGTAAGAAGCTGCAAGGGCCTTGCAAAACAGAACCTTAGCAGCTTTCAAAATGTACTGACAATTATACAGCTGGTGACTGAAAATAACGGCTGCATCCCTGCAAAGAAGGCACTGTTATACATGGATTTGGATGAACTCTTCTCAGCTACCAAGAAGTGGGACCCTGACAATGGCACTGCAAAAGCCTGGGAAGAATTTTCCTATCCATGAGACTGTAAGTGTATAACTATAAGCACTGTTTGAGTTTGCATACAGATCTAAGCACTGCTATCCTATCCTCAAATAAAGGACATAAAATTCACAGGCAGTACAGGCAGTCAGCCACCGGCACATCAACAGTTGTTCAAATCCCCCACAGAAGTGTTACTCCACTTCAAAGAAAAGTATCTTTAAGTAAGAATTGCTCCCAGTGATTTTAGTTGACTTCAGAGACAGTAGAGTTCACTGTTATTCCAGTCTCTGACTGTACCTGTACTCCGTTTGTACCTGCTTTTAATAAGAAGTCAAATATCCAGGCACAGAATCACATAGAGTGCTGCTCTTGATTTCTTCCTTTGCAAGCCTACCCCAGTCATCGGGGAGTCTTGTGTACTCTGTTTGAACCTCTTTCTTATTTCCAATTGCTACTCAGCTACTAACTATAGGAAGCTCTACCAAGGAATCTACACACGGTTTGAGATCTCCACAGCGATGCCCAGGTGTTCTTACTAAGTGAAGAGGTGACTGCAATTCTGTGAGAGTTCAGACATTTTTTCACATTTCTTTCACATTATTTTGTACTTACTAACATAATGCTTTCCAAGCCACTGAGTTACATGTTCTCCATTCACTAATTAACACTTCCTTCTTATTCCAAATTCCTTTTCTTCTAAGGACATTTTATTCCTATATTTGTACTCCCTGAATCTCTGCTCTAGCAAATGAAATCTTTATATCTCTGGGTATGTTTTCTCTGGTTTAGAACCCTAGTAAGTAATCTCTCATTTTCAGGAGGGCAACTCAGTTTAGTATGAGCAAGACAATTCCTCCTTATGCCTTAAAGGACTAATTCATCTGAAGTGAAATCAGCTCTCGTGGAATGTAATATCTGGATAAAAAGACATTTTGTACATCAGTCTAATATGTACAAATACAAATTATATTACAAACCATACTTTTAGTTTTATTATGTTTTTGACATGTTTATATGATAGCTATTTGTATTACATTTAGTCTTCCTTTGCCTATCTCTAAACATTTAAAACATCCCTAATCAAATTACTAATAATATTTTTTAACATTTAGGACTGTAATAACAAAGAATATCTTGGGGGTTTGCCCTAATATTTTGAATTTTCAATTAAAAATATTTTTGTTGCTTTAGAGTCAGTCTGTATATAAAAGATATAAAATCCATCCCACCAGCTACATCCAACAATTTTTAGTTACTTTATAATTTAAGGTCTGACTCATTTTGAGAGAAGACAGCTTGTATAGCCTCTATGTAAAACATTAGGAGAAGCAGAAACTTCAATTTGTTCTCTTTATAGATTCGTTTATTCAGAAAGAAGCTTTGAAATAAAAGGCTTTGAAAGGCTGGCAGGCTTGCTGAACAATAAGTTGTTATTCTTTGAAGGCATATTATCTTTCAAAATACAAGAAAACCCGAGTGTTTCTAATGAGACAACTCTTATTTTTGAAAGAAAATAAAGGGAAGAGTTTGAGAGGATTTTTTTGTTGTGGTTTTTTTCTTCCTCCTGGGGCTGCCTGTTGCTCTTATGGGGAAGTTTCCTGCTGATTTGACTTTCTATTCTGCTGTGAGACTGATGCCAAGATTTACATGATTGCTGTGGATAGAAACTGGATTTAGCATAAGGACGATAACTGCTTTTCCCCTAGGGAGAGACAGAAAAGGGAAAGACAGAGTGGGGCACATAGACAATATTATTTGAAGCTATATTCTTGGTCAATTACTTTATTCAGCCTCTATTTTAGGTTACGCTGCAACTAATAAAAAGCGAGAAAGCTACAGGTCTCAAGCCAGGAACAAGATAAGAAAGGAAACTCTTTGTAGTTTAATGCAAATGTCCAACTGTAATGGAAGCAATGTACTGGTTTTATATAGGACTGTCATAGCACATCTTGTAACATAAAGGTAATTAACAAAAACTCTCATCAGAATTTGCTGGGTGGTGATTTGCCTGGTATGCAGAGTCCTTCAGCAGAGAGAAAAGGGTGAGTGTAGAACCGTGCATCGTTACAGGGTTTTTTTGCCTGTACAGTCTTCTGCACATTCTTTAATTTTGAACTACATGTTCTGAACATTTAAATAGGGGTTAAGATTTTTTTGCTTGTAAAGCAGACTTGTGCAACTTGAAATAATTTACAGCCAGTTGGCAGACTGTTGTCTTCTGTCAACCTACAGTACCTATGGAAAATGCAACGTTTTGAGATACTGAGAAAAGTATGCATCACAATGCAGGAAACTTCACAAGCAAAGCAAGACTCCACAGTAAGCACACAAGAAATACTGTGGGCAGAAGACAGTTCAGGGGAGTTTGACACCGAGAAGGTATAGGTTTTCAAATGTAATTATTAACAGATCACTTAAGCAAATTTTAGTAATCTAATGAAATAATATGCACCAAATAAATGAAACTAAATACCATAATGAGTCAGTAATTAAACAAACCAGAAATAAATATTATCTACTTGATCTAAAAGTTTAAATGCAGTAACTGGAAGATAGTATCATATCACTGAGGTAAATATTCTGGAGTTCCTGAACTAGATGTGTATAATAGAAAGATGGGTAAGAATTAATTTTGTTCCCTTTTTGTTCAGTTAGTTACATGAACTATTATTCTGACATTAAAATCAGGTTATCTAACTACAATGATTGATTTTATGGTTTTGCATTTTGTTGATTACAACGTTATGATTATCTTGTGAAATTCAATTATTAAGAATAACTGATCCTTTAAGTTGACTCTGTTGTAGTGCTGGTTTTGCTGCTAGAAAATAGGATATTTGAGATACTCAGTTATCACCTGCAAAATCTTCAAAGGACATTTCATAAAAAGAAGTGTCATCTTAGGGCCACTGATATAACTGCTTGGTATTTTTGCATATGCCAAAGATTACCTTTAGTATCAGTGTTTCTTGAATAAAAATTTTAGCAAAGCCTTGAATTTGGGGTCTGTGGACAAGCTTCCTGGTGTTTAGAAGTTTATCTGAGCACCGAAAGCCTTGGTGAGCCCACCTACTCAGACTCCCCTGAACACAGAATTATTTTGAAGATAAACCTAATAACCTGATGTGTAACTACAAAATTACCATGAAGGTTATGGTATAGACCCATTAGCATTTATCTACCTTCCAGAACCATTTATTTTCTTTTCAAAACACGGTAAATTGAGACCTGATTTGGAGTTTTACATTTTGCCCCCTGTGCTTTTAGAGTGGAGTGTTGACATAGTTTTTTTGTTTCAAAACCTCTTATTTTTTTAATATCTCCTGTTATGTCACATTTGACTTTAATTCCTCTTGCGTGGGGAGGAGAGCACTAGAGAACAAAAAGTGTCTTATTTCTCCCCTCTCTATTTTTCATGGTTGGCTAATGAGATTTCTAACAGTGAAATTCAGGGCAAGGTGCCTTACCAGGAAGTTCAGAGTGTGAAGTCCAACCTCTGTGAATTATTTTGATCTTCTACGAATCAAAAGTTGTAGGTCTTTAATCAATAATTCCCATATCAGTTTAGAAATTGTGCGTAAGCATACAGAAAAAAAATGGCAGGTAAAGAATTTTGATGATAGAATATTTCCCTTACCCTAGATACATTTTTCCAAATTGTAATTAACAAAATTTTTTTAAGTACCTAATTAAGATATTAAATTTATCTACCCTGGACTTTTGATCATTGGATTTTATGCTTTTACCTAGTAACTAAGTGATCCTCTGCTATTAGCTGTCTTCATTCTATATAGATATTTATAATTACGACTCATTATCTTTTCTATGAAGCTAAATGGGAAGTCTGCATATTAGGAAGGTAGACGGTAAATGTTCATTCTTCTGCCCGAAATAGAAGAACCCACCTCACAAAATTGACTACACAGAGAATCACTTTACACTCTTACCCAGGGCTATAACCAAGATAAAACTTCATAGCTCAAGTTTGGGCTTGTCACTGCTAGCTCAAACTGTCACCATATTCATTGTGTTGCAAAAGTGTCCAACATGCTCACTGACAGAGCAAGTTCATATTTATTTCTACAAAATAATAAAACTATCCGATATAGGACAAAGGCGGCTTTAGAACTTCTTTGAGCTCACATAAATGTTCGCAATTTCATCTGAAAAATAAACTATGTTTTAGTTTTGTAAAGATTTGGAATAAAACTGACTTTCCTAACAGGATAACAGCTCACCTTCTTTCCAGTAGTTCTTTCGGCCATTTCATTCATTCATACAGTTCAGTGCAGGACTGAGACAAAACTACCAGCAGTTGACAGCAGTTCTTTGCCTCAGTTTTTTTCTACACTTGCAGTACAAGTCAGGGAGGTGAAGTTATGAAGATGATTCATCAGACTGATCAGAAAGACAAAACATCATATCCTATTTTGACCCAACACAGGAACTTGTCCAATTAGATTTTTTAAAAGCAACCAACCAGGCATGATTAACCACAACATAACCAGGAGAGACTTTCTGACAGTAAAGGAAAAAGTGCTTATGAAAACGAAACAGTGTATGCAACTATATATACACAGTGTCAGTGAAAACTAGCTAAAAACATGGTGTTTTCCTATAAAATATGAAAAAAAAAAGCAAACTGGATTTTATGCAGAAAAAACAGAAGTCTTGCTGGCAGCTTCCCAGCTTTCCAGGCTGCTGCTTTATTAACTGAGTCCCATGGAGCTATGTTTGCAAAATGACAAGAACGTTGCTCCTATACTTAATAATAAAATATAAATAAATACATACTGCAAGAATATTTTCAAGACTGTTACTGTGTGTGGTTTCATACTGGGTAGGAAGTACATGGAAGGTAAACATGAGTTTATAAAAGTATATAATGCCTTCTTCCACCACCACTGTCATCTGTATCAATCATCTACACAACTGGAAATTTAGAGTTGTCAAATGATGCTACATCAATTGACTATGTAAATGTCACTGGCTAATCAGATCTTCCACATTAATTTTGCTTTATATGACCAACATACCTCTGGCAAAAGGCTGTTCATTCTGACATAGTTTCATTCGACAACTCATTGAATGGCTCTTGGTTGCTAGACTCTGCCCCATTTTCCTCTTTCTCTGCCTGGCTGTAGCAGTGATCTACCAAGTAGGTCTGGCTTCCTCCACTGCCAGGGGCAACTGAGTATTCAGATCTGGGCTGAAGAACTACTCCAGTTTCTTGTAGAGACACAAAATGGGTAGCAGAGATCAACCACTGCAGTGCTTCCATACATATTTCCTTACATACCTGATTTAGGTATATTTTCTTCTGTATTTGGAACACACAGATTTCTGCACCACCAAACAAATACTCATGTGTCAAAGATGCCTGGAGTATGTTAGTAATTTTTTATGCTCCTCAACTCAAATGTACAAGCATGGATAGTCTCACAAAACAAGCTTATCTGCTCATGGTGACTTAGTGGATTTTATCAAATACGTTTGCAATGAAAAACCTCACAGCTGAGGTTCCCGTGCAATATGGAACCCTATCTGTATATAGGCAGGTGGTCTGCGGATAATTCAGAATGGCATGGAAAGACAATGAAGTGAAGTAAACAGGTGGGCAACTTTTACAGTTGTTCTCCACTCCAGAGGCTGCTACTCTCTGAGATAAATATTGCTTTGGAATACCATGATTGCTTTACAGTTTCAAAGCAAACTGATAATTAATAGCAAAAGCAAAGCAAAGTAATTAATTTACTGCTTTCCATGGCAGGCAGCTGTTCTGCCATCTCCAGGAGAGCAGGGCCCCATCACATGTACAGTTGCATGGGATGACAAATGCCATCACTCCAAACATCCTCCCTTCCTCCTTCTTCCCCCCATGTTCTACACGAGCATGATGTCATACGGTCTGGAATATCCCTGGGGTCAGTTGGGGTCACCTGTCCCGGTTCTGTCTCCTCCCAGCCTCCCATGCACCTCCCTTCCTTGCCAGTGCGGCAGCACAGAGAGCAGAAAAGGCCTTGGCCCTGTGTAAGCCCTGCTCAGCAGTAGCAGAAACATCTCTATTATCAACCCTGTGTTCAGCACAAATCCAAAACACAGCCCCACGCCAGCCACTAGGAAGAACATTAACTACCCCAGCTGAAACCAGCACATAATGTTAAATGGCCTGTAGGACACTGGAGGAAACATAAAGAAAGCAAGACAGGTACTACTTTTTAGATTGAGATTTCCAAGTATTAAAACTCACTGCCTTTCTCTGGATGCACTCCAGTGCCTCAAAGTCTTTCTTTAGTTGCAAGGGGCTGAAAACTGAATACAGGATTCCAGGTGAGGCCTCATCTGTGCCGAGTACAGGAGGACAGTCACTGCCCTGGTGCTGCGGACCACACTACATCTGATACAGGCCAGGATGTTGTTGGCCCTTCTTGGCCACCTGGGCACATGCTGGCTCGTGTTCAGATGACTGCCGACCAGTATCCCCAGCTCCTTTTCCACCAGGCAGCTTTCCAGCCGCTATTCCCCAAGCCTGTAGCATTGCATGGGCTTGTTGTGACCCAGGACTACTTTATTTCCTTTGCATTTGAGGCTCTCTCATATATCTAACACACAAGAAATTAAAGTCTGACTCAGTTATACACACCAAATATTAACTTAAGGAAACATGAGTTACTTCAGAGTTTATGGATAAAAGCTCCTTAAACATACCTGTACTTCACAAGTAATCAAACTATCAATACAGTATATGAAGAAAGAAAAAGGACAAATGTTAAGTGAAGTCATATATTCCAACAGTTCCTTGGCTGTAGGGAAATATCACACTTTTTATTCCTTTTACACTATTTATCTTTTGTTGTTTGGTTGCTTTAAATGTGTACGAACTTCCACAGCTCAATATAGCAAAATATTTCCCTTGGCTCATTTAAGTTTCCTGTTAATAGAATTACACTTTTTGTTGATCTAGGGATAGTGCAGCAATACAGTCACTTGAAAAGGAAAATCAGACACCTTTGGGTTGTATACAATAGTTGCATACCTGACATTATTTAACCAATTTATTCCTGTGAAGGGTAGCTAAAGGAAGGAACTCTGCCTACCTACGGTGAGTCTAGACATCTTTTCCAACGGAAGAATTAACACAGAGCAGTGCGGGTACATACACACACAAACACACAAGCGTATGGCCAGCTGGTGTTAGCTACTTTGTAGAAGACAGACACACATTCTGAAGTTCAAATATTTAAAAACAGCTTCTGACGCTATGTGAATAAAAATCTTGTAATAGGGTACACGTCATACAGGTGTACATAAAATGCTGGGGTTTGCCACAGGCAGTAGGTAATTTAAGACTTCTAAAAGCTAGCATTTGAAACTACCATTTGTCATGATCCAAAATTTATGGATTAATTTTAACACTTTAAAAAAAGTTATCTATACACAGAGTACATGCTAAATCTATTATTTTTGCCGAATTCTTGGGCTTTTATTTTGGACTTTCAAATGACAGGTCTAATAATGGCCTAATAAATGACCTCCAACTGCATAAGCAACTGTAGAAAGGCATGGGTAGCTGGCTTTCACAATTAAAAAGTTCTATTCCTCTTCCTGGAAGCAAAAAGCTTTTTTATTTAAAGCGTATCTTCCTGACCTACAGCTACTGCATAAATAGCTTAGAAATGATGTAAGACTGAAAATTTTTCTGAAAAGGAAGAGCCTTGACTACTGTGTGGGTCTATATGCAAAAAAGTGTACGCAGGAACATACATACATGCATGTATATATATACTGTAGAATGAACACATTTTTTTCATATGAGTTATTTAGCAGGGCAGCTTTATGTGCCATCATTTTATTTGCACTGATGGAACCAATTGTGCTTCTAAATGGAAGTAATTAATTTTTGATGCCTTAAAAGCATAATAAAATAATAATAAAATCTAACTAACACTTATTCAAAGATGTATCTAGAGCCCTTCAAGTGTTTTAGTGTATATTTAACCATGGGTTAGCTTCTACCAGTTTGAGAGGATTCATCCCTGTATTCTATTTGTAGTAAAAAAGTCAGCCAAAACTTACAAACATTTGACTTGCTTTAAGTGTCCCTTACCAATAGACTTACCAGCAGTTGCCTATGCAGCTGTCTAAGCTCTTACGATCCAGTCTTGCCAGTTCACCAGAGCTCTTCTCTTAAAACTGTCTTATTCCCTGATGCTTACCAAAACTTGACAGTGCTTCACTGATACACTGAAATCACTATATTATACTAGGCCATACTGTCTTGGATTTTTTAAGTATTAAGCTTAACACTGAGCTGTCTACCTCTGCCCAACCTATTTTATACTTGGATTATTGGATGCGCCAAGGAAGAACAATGACTCACAAGGATCATCGAGTCCAACTCCTGGCCCTGCACAGGACCATCCTCAAGAGTCACACCATGTGCCTGAAAGTATTGTCCAAAAGCTTCTTGAGCTCTGTCAGGCTTGGTGCTGTGACAACTTGCCTGGGAAACCTGTTCCAGTGCCCAACAACCCTCTAGGAGAAGAACCCCTTTCTCATATCCAACCTAAACCTCCTCTGACACAACTTCAGTCCATTCCCTTGGGTTCTGCCTGTCACTGGTCACCGAGAAGAGACCAGTGTATGCCCCTCCTCTTCTCGTCACAAGAAAGTTGTAACTGCAATGAGGTCTCCCCTCAGTCTCCTCTTCTCCAGGCTGAACAGACCAAGTGACCTCAGCCACTTCTTATACAGCTTCCCCTCAAGACCTTTCACCATCTTTGTTGCCCTCCTTTGGACACTCTCCAATACCTTAATATCTTTCCTATGTTGTGGCACCCAAAACTGCCACAATATTCAAGGTGAAGCCTCCCCAGAGCAGAGCAGAGCGGGGCGGTCCCCTCCCTCGACCAGCTGGCGATGTTTTGCCTGATGCCCCCCAGGACACAGTTGGCCCTCCTGGCTGCCAGGGCACTGCTGACTCGTATTCAACTTGCCATTGATCAGGATCCCCAGGTTCTTTTCCATGGCACAGATTTCCAGCATCTCACTCTCCAGTCTGTCTGTACATCCGGGGTTGCCCCATCCCAGGTGCAGAATCCGGCACTTCCCCCTGTTGAACTTTGTATGGTTGGCAATTGCCCAGCCCTCTCATTTGTCCAGGTCTCTCTGCAGGGCCTTTGAGGGAGTCAACAGCTCCTCCCAGTTTTGTGTCATCTGCGGATTTGCTCAGTATCCCTTCCAGTCCTGCATCCAAGTCATTTATGAAGATGTTGAAGAGCACAGAGCCCAAGATGGAGCCTGTGGAACCCCAGTAATGACAGGTCTGATGTTACCCCATTCTGTGTTACCCCCTGCGCTTGACCCATGAGCCAATTTATATCAGTAATACAAATGTAAGAAGAAGAAACCTTTTCACTGAGGACAGCAGAAAATGTCCAAAGTATTGACTTCAACTGAGTTCTATGACTGAAGGTCTAAGGGGCTTAAGCCTATATTTCTGCAGTAAAAGTATCTGTATATCCACCCAAAGATGAAATTATGAACACATCTGCTTTGCTTGAAATAATGAAAAATCTCATTGTGTGCTTAACATTCCACAAGTCAGTGCTGTCTTTTACAGTGTTATCACACACATGCAGCCATTTGTTATAGAATAAACAAAATGAATATTTTTTGGTTCACCAGGTCAAAAATCACTGGCAAAGATGTGCTGCAATTCATTACAATGTCGCTGGAAATCTAGCTTTCATAAACATGAAGCTTCCTTTCTCGATTTATAATCAAATCACATTGAATTTGATGTCAGAGAGCTCATCTAATTAGTTTTCGTTGACTTAAATATATGTTTATGTTTCTTAGCTGTGGTTGTCAGCTTTACAACAGTGTTTTTCATTAAAGGCTGGCAAAAAGTATTTAACCATATCTTAACTGGAGTCATCTGCACAGTTCTAGTTGCTGGGATATTCTGCTAAAAATCTCTTGATTCTTCAGAACACTTTTGTGTATGACAGACTCTAATCCACCATCTTTTATGCAGCTGTACACAGGATTGAATCAAAATCAAGACAGGAAGGCTTGCAGAACAAATCAGCAAACAAGTCTTTCTAAAATAAAAAAAAATACCTGTCACAGGTTGCTGATGATATGAGAAGTATAACACATTGTAGTGAGCCTACCATCTGAATGAGTGGAAGGAGAAATACAGAACACAAAGTTACAAAAATCCGGTAAAATTGTAAAGTCTTTTGTAGTATGAATTCTACAGATCACATTATCTCTCAAGGCCAGAGACAGAATCTCATAATGTGATCCTTTTCCAAACAAAACAGGTGTCCAAGTAAAGGACAGTGCTTTTCACCACGGTTTTTAAGGAAACTATTGATTTTGTATGTGTGCATTTAAGTGTGTCTATTTGAGATGTGTTAGGGGTTTTTTAGAACTATTGAACACCCATAACTGACTGTTGAGGTCATTATCATTCCTAGTGTTCATTTTAGCTCCTACAGTTAATAATCTTAAGAATATCCAGTTTGTAATTTTCTTGTTCAGCAGTTCTATTTTCTATACCATATTAACAAAGTTATATAAAAATCTTTTCTCTCTTCAACTCACTATATCCATGGATAATTTCTTTGCTCTGGAGTGGTCTAGCATGATGTTCTGGAAGTTGTTTGAGATATATGCAATACATATAGGATGCTCCTGCACCGATATATTCTAGCATCATCATTCTGGCAGCTCCTCCAGTACAAAATCAGTTCTAATTTATATCTAACACCTTTATTCTGCAGTCTCAGAACTTTTGTCCTCCATACTTCCCCAGTCTCCTGACACAGCTTTGCACATCTGGTTCTCTTTCTGTTATTTGCTTTGGACACTCTCTTTCCAATTCAAGCTAAATATGGAATAAAATATTTTGCTTTAAATTCTTATTCTTCCTCTTTCTCTGTGGTTAGCCTGCACATTTGGTAACATTTTAGAACCTTCTATTTACCTTTCAAGCTATTTCAGAACATCTCAATATTTTTGCTCTTATTTTAGAACCTTTATAAAATCAGAACTTCTTTCCTGCATTCACATACAAAGCAACTGCAAAGAGAACCTAGATGTAGTTTTAAAAACTCAGATCACCGAGGTTTGATTACTATTCTGAAAGAAGTCCTTTAAAAAGGGAAATCTCGGGAACATTTACCTTTGTGCACTACAGTACAGTGCAGAGATCTTTGGCATACTGATGACAGAATCTGCAGATTCACTTTAGCTCTCTAGGGAGTCTCACAAATTTCAGATGCAGTAGTCCATGGTTCAATTTCTTGCTGGAATGGATTCTCCACAAGTAGAGATAATCCTTCATTTGATGCTTACTCACTTGGATACATTTCTGTATTCCATAGTGGCCATATCAGGCTTTGCAATGCTTATTTATTTTTGCCAGAATGCGCTCCTGCATTAGCTGGTATTATTACACTTACATGGTTGAAATGGCACTTTTCTGCTATGACCTTCTTTTCATTATCATAAAATAACTTTTCAAAACCATTATCTCTAGGCCAATACTTCTCATGCTTGTTCTCAGGCTAACAGTTACATTTTTACCATTTTTAGTTGGAAGAGAATGCACTTAGTAGTTTTTGAGGATCAGGCTTTCAAATATATACAGATACAGTTGGCAAATGCAATAGTTTCTTATTTCCATTCATTAAATTTTTATCCTAACTATAAGTAAGTATGATATAGTAACACCTCAAATACCACTTTCAATCTTATTTTGTTTCGAAGTTCCTCCTGAAGTTTGTTTTTTCTCTGGTTTTGTTAAGTTGTATGGTATTTAGAGCATCTTTTGACTCACTATCTGAATTTATTAAATAAAGCTACTAATAACTTCAATATCTTTATTACATGAACTATGTATAAGTTAACATACATACTATGTGCATGTATTGATACATTACCTCCATTATATAATTTTAGTTTATACTATAATAATAGTCTAATATCTCAATTAAAATGTAGCTTAATTACATAACAGATGTTAATACAATTTTAAATCTATAAAAGCTATATATGTAAGATTTCAAAAGAATATGATGTTCTCTAGGTAAATACAGCACAGTGTGGCATAATGAATAACACATTTTATGACACCATGGTCACATACGTATACATATATATATACTTTTATATATATATACTTATATATATATAAAAAACAGTAATGCAGTGTAAGGAAACAGGTTATTGCACCTTCAAGACAGCAGATGAAGATGGGAGACATGGAAAAATTACCTTTATGCAAACCTTATGCTGTACCACCTGGCAGCTTCTGTCATGTACCGTTCAGCCACCACTGAATCTCCTGTGAACAATGAAAGATTCAAAACAGATACAAATCAGAACAAGCCACAGTTTTTTTGCATTAAATATTGCTTAATCTTCCTAATAATTTTATTTTTGGTTATCCACTATTACTAAACTTTAGTTGGCTAAGAAAATTCTAAAAGTATTTCCAATATTTTCTTAGCAGGCACTGAATCAGAATTTTCAATTGCTACAGCACCGTATAAAAAGTCTATTTAAAAGGTATTTCAGTCCAAGGCCTGACAGAGCAATTTCTCATCGCTCAACTTCCTACTTCCAACACTATTCTTCCCAGTGCAGAAACAATTCAAAATACACAAAGAGTCAGACCAGCATTCTGTTAAGTCCTACATGTTTCAGCAAATAAAACAAGGTGATTTGAGAATCCCAGATATAGCTTACTCTTTTTGGATAAATAAAAAGCCAGTAAATTTAAGCATTTCCTTTCATTTTACACAATATTGTGGAATTCATTTTAATAAAATGAACTTGGAGATCTAATTGATTGGTTTCCATCAGTAATTTAGAGATAGATTTTCAAAGGCATGAAAGTCTAATAAGAATCCATCTAATTGATTTTCATAAAGAGCTGAGGACTTGATCCTGCATTTACTGCAGTCGGCAGTGAAATTTCCATTGATTTAAATAAGAACAGTTCATACCTGCAGATACTAGCTGCTATTTATGCCTTTCACATTATCCCTTCCACAGCTAGAGATTTCTTCCCATTTTTTTGTACAAATAACCTACACACTTGATGTGAAGTGAAAACGCTAAGAGCATATATTCATGTCAAAACAAAAGGAAGAAAAAGATAATGATTTTGTACATACACTCAATGCAATTCACCTTATATTACAAAAAAAAACCAAACCAAACCAAACCAAAAACACACAACAAAAAACAAGTCACATTTCCAAAGGCAATGAAAGTTTTAACAGGTAAGAGTGAACACACTGCAACTGCCCCTCAGTTCTATGGTGCCTCTCTTCACTGAAGTCAATGGCATTATTTATGAGTAAAACAACCAAACTTTGGATACCTAGTTTAGTCTATAGTTGTTTAGAAGTCTACAAGTTTGAGTAACTATACATAGAACTATTGCTTTAGTGCTGCAAGTGAGGAAAATGTTATGAAACATTCTATCAATAAATGAAACACTGTGATCTTATTCTGTTTTATTTAGTAAAGAAATGCAACTGAGTATTTTAAAAGCATTCCTATGTAGGGAATATCTGGCTTTTCAGAGAATTGACTCACTGATATATGCAAAGATCAGAAAGGGGTGGTGGTGTTAGCATTCCGAATTCATCTATATGAAACAACAAGATAATTAGGTATAAAAAATGTACAGTCATGTTCAAGGCACTAAAGGATCAATTTCATCTAAAGACAAGTGGAGTGTGCACTGTATCATCTAATCCAAAGTAGTGACCTCCTTGATTCCAATGCAAAATGCCTATTCCTATTGCAGATGGAGTTTTCCAGGACAAAGTGTTCAATAGAAAGATTACATTTCCAGTGGGGCAGAAAGGTATTTGCCAGGGTCTCATTACAGCTTTAATACAAACATCTTGGATTTCAATTAGCTTTGAGATAGAACAGCAATAATCCAGCACTGAAACTACAGACAAATCTTTGTTTCTTACACCATTATATGTAGATTTTTGTTTCATTTGCAATAAGATATTGCAAGATTTCCAAAAGAAATAAATGGAAGGAAATAACATTCCATTCATTTTAATGGCAGAGATATCACTTAGCGATGTCTGTCTGATAACTTTGCACTAGGAGGCGAGGGTGACATAATTTACATTTTTTCCAGCATAAATGAAAAGTGCTGAATTCCTTGAACCGTAAGTGTCCCATCAGTTCTACCCTCACTGTCCCACCTCCTATTATTAACATACCATATCCACTCTGATGCTTTTGATCCCTTTCTATGAAAAGTAATTTGCCTTCTCAATGGAAATAAATATGAAATTTGCTCTAGTACATTTCAGGAGTTCAAACAATGGCCCACCGAAATTTCCACCCCATGGAGGTAATCTTTTAACTTTACAAATTTAGACTTTGCAGTCATTTAAAATGCTTACTCCTAAATATTATTTGATATTTAAGAAAACGAGTATGTTCTTCTGAATCGATCATGGAGCTAGGAGATAGAAGGGCAATTTTTAACTGTCACTTGAGTATCTGTGACTGATTTTGAATTAACTCCTGCAAAACTCTGGATAGTATTTGCCATCCCTACTTTATACCGCATCACAAGGGTAACTGTCAGCTTCTGATATGTGGCAGGAAGAAAAGCTCAGAAGCCACACAAGTATGATTCAGTTATTGATTTCTTTGTTAGTAATAAAGTTAGAATCTATTCCAGGCAGATATGATTTTAATAACACTCCAAATTATATATGATGCCTTCCATTCAAAAGACTTCCTTTCAAATATTAAATCACATAGCTTTAGCAGTAAGAAATATTGCTATTGAAAGAAATATGGTTAATTTCACACACTAAACAACTGAGACTAAAAAAAAATAAAGATAGGTCTGTAACCTAGTAACCAGTGGCAAAAACTACTGGTGGCAAAACACCACTTTTCCTCCTGCAACACCAAGGTGAAAAAGGTATGACTGCAGTCACTTGCCCCCACAACTCCACAGCAGGGACAAGAGCTACGAAAATGCTCCTTTTAAGATGAATTATTCTATGGACTAGCCACAAGCTTTTTTCTCTCACAGAAAGAAATGCCACAAAATGCTAGATTTATCAGTTAATGTAAAAATGAAAACCAGACAATTATAAAATCTCATGGTTCTGTATTTTTTACTTTCTTTTGGACTCTAAATGGCCGTTATAAATGAATCAAAACAGCTGATTAGTAACTGTCTGTGGATATATACAATGAATTTAAGCCAGCCTCTACAATGGATTTTTTGCCTCACTCCTGAATTGCAGCCATCTTTAGGGGAATCAATAGCAAAAAAAAAAAATATAAGTCTCTATAACTATAATGAAATTAAAAATCATTTTCCTGATTAATGACAATATTGCTTAAATATCACATACTTCCATTGACTTTAATACCAGCTGTAAATACATTTTGCTCCTAAAAACATACCTGTAAATGTGTTAGAGCTTGGTAGCATTAATGGCATACACAATACTAACAAAAACAGTGCCGTTTATTTTTTGTCAAATTGCTTTCTCTAAGACAAAGAGGCTCATATCTTACAAAAGTTTTTCTGACAGGAATAACAGATTTGACTCAACAGAAAGTTGAATACTAACAGCCATCAAGACTGGTTAAAAGCAGTTATTGAACAAAAATATGCCAGCAGTAGAATATCCACTTATACACACACATACCAGCAAAACATACTTTATTTGTTGAAAATTGTATACTTCTCCCAGCCTTTAAAGAACTGAAAGTAACAGCTGTTTAAATTTCTACCATTAGAAAATGTGTGCATTTCATTGTTTTATGGTTTTCTGGAGTCTCAAAACTACGTGTCATGGGAAAGATGTACACTTACTTAGGGCCCTACGAGTTCACACATATATATTCCATTTACAAGCCTTACAGAAGGCCTTTTGCAGGTTTTTTCTCTTTTTCTGTCTGAAAACACATGCACTAATGTAGTCAAAGGCATTGAAAGATGTACCATTCAAACCTAAGCGGATTCCTTTTGTTCAAAATGTTATTTTTTAAACTAAACTACTTGCATAGATCAGATTATATAATATACAAACAAAGCCACTTGTCAAATAGATTAAACAACAGGCTATTAATGTAAACAAATTTAGGTCAAGCAAAGTAGAAAGAAAAAATTAATCCTGATTAAAAAAAACCCCAACAGTTTAAAATGATATGATGTGTTTGTCTAGAAAACGTACCTATACATTAAAAAAAGGAAATCTTGTTTGAGAATGAAACATTAAACTAAAATTAGTCCTACACTAGCAGATGGGTTTAGCTATCCAAATCATGCTTATGAACTTTGTGATTTGAATTTAAAATTTTTTCTATCGATTTTTTCATAGGAACACACACAGCAACTTTATTAAGAAAGATACAGAAAAGGAACAAATTCTATCTTTACCTACATTTCTGTCAGGAGTAAAATGACTCCATGGCACAAGTCTTTATCAAATAGAACTGATTGATCCTGTGAATCAGTGACTCAACTAATTCCATAACAATGTGAAAAGATTAAAATTTAACTGTTCCAGTTAACAGTTACAGCAGAATAAATACTACTTCATGGTAAGAATAGAATATCAGGAGCTAGGAATCCTAAATGCTAATCTCTGTGGTCTTGTCACTTTGTCTTTTTAAGGCTCTTATTTCATTTGTAAATAATAATTAAGTACTTGATCTGGCAATTATTTAACATTTCCAGAATGAGATAATTTGATGTCACTGGGTGAAAAGTGCATTCATTTCAAGTAAAATGTAGTATTTTAGTGCCCCTTAGTTCATAATAATTCTAGTTTAAAACATACTTTATGATTATATAAGATACCCCTTTTGCTTACATACAGAAAAATAATTAAATCCTGATGCAAAGTTAAATAAAGCTCCTGAAAAAAGTTAACATTTTCTCTCTCCTATTTATCCTATTATCTTTTTGGGTAGTAACACTAACTAATCCATATAAAAAGAACTCTGATATCATCTTAACAAAAGTTCAAACGTATTCTCCCCCTCAACAAAACTTCCACGAAGGTTAATGGGAAACAGGTGCACAAGCTGAGGGTGGAATATAGGCTAGCATACAACACACCTGAAAACCTTTTCTTTGGACTGATCTCTTGGCAGTTTCTCATATTCTCTCACAAAACCAGAACTAATGCAGGTTTTGGTGCATTACAGGATCCCTTAGGAAGCTGTCATTATCTCCTCTCTTAACCACATAACAGAAAAAAAAAAAGAGGGTACCATACACAGACCACACTGAGGAAGAAGAACTTGAAATTTTTCAACTGGTAAACTTATTTTCTGTAATCCTCAAAAAGGACCCATTCACCACCACCTTATTGTGACACAACAGAAAAAAAAAATGCCCATTTAGCAGGATTAGGGAAGGCGAAAGAAACTTGTATTAGCAATGCAGCAAATTTTCTAAGCAAAAGCACAGACTATCAAATGATATTAGAAAAGTTACATATTTATATCATGACATAAGATCTTCCTGATTATTTCAATTCCACTAAGTCTGTAGGAGGGACTTTTAATTTTCCTGAAATATGAGGGGGTAAAAGGGAGCCTCAGTGGAGAAAGGTAGGCCAGCTGCCTTTTCCCAGACTCACGTACTTCCAGAGAGGACAGCACAGCATTGGCAGTTACTTGAGGAAAGAACTACCCTCTCTAGCACAGATCTTGGGTTCATGCTCCAGAGCAAATCACTGTTCCCCAGCAGCACAAGGAGGTGACAGAGTAAGATGATGGCCCAGTTGCCTTTGCTCTCTACCCTTCTGATTCAGGCAGAAGAGGAGTCTAATGTTCTCCAAAAAAACAAAAGTAGAGACTCTTCTGAATCAAATGGTATCTTCCTGCACTTAGTCTGGATTCCTGCTCACTTGCAGCAGAGACTTGATGCACCTTTATTGTTCTTTTACATGTCTCAAAATAACTTCTCAGTAATACACTAGTCCTGTTTGCACGGTTACACAATCACTGTTAGCTCTGGGGTTCATGCCTTAACCCAGCCGTGACCATCCAAGCCCCAGTGCACGGGATGGGTGTATAAAATCCCCTACAAGTTGTTTTCCTAGTGCTGGGTACTGAAAAAGTTCACCTCACACTGTAACTGATCCACATTCTTACAGACAATTATAAAATTGGGGTTGCTACACTGAAAGATGCCACCACCAGGAAGCTGAGGCTGGAAGAAAATGCTCACTTGTAAACAGCTACAACCTGTGTGCTTTCTCCAACCTGTCCTCCACCACAGACCTCAAGCCTTCCAGCTGATGAAAAATGTACCAGCTAACTTAAACTGAAACTGCTGTTACTTGTGAGATCCATGACTGCTAAGCCCCCACAAATTTATTTGTACAGCATTAGTATTCTGTCAGCGTTTGTGTCACTGCTAAACTGACTCGGGTAGAGTTATTTGAACACTACAGCTATCATTCACAAAGAAAAAGGGGGATGTCAGTGCTGCAAAAATTAGCTATTCTATTTTCTGTGTTCTAAAATGAAGGACTAATGCAAAAAATAATAACATGACCTTTAGCATATATATGTAGGTTCAGGACCAAGAAATAAACTTCAGTATTAAAGATCAATTACCAAAATGCAATTGGCTAAATTAATTAGAAATTTGAGATATCTGGTTCCTACATTCATAATTTTAAATGTAAACTTGAAAAATATTACTGGAAAGCATCAAATACAAAGTTAATATTTCAGAGCCAGACAAGAAGCATATGTAAAATACAGAAATAAAACACAGATTCCTGTTCGGAGGTGCACACATTACTTTAAGTGGCATTAGAAAATTCTGGCAAATATATTCAAGGACGACAGCTGTTAGTGGAAGTTCATTACTACCATCTTCATGTTTCCATCTCTGGAGAAATATGTAACCCCTTGTCTTGCACATCATACAATTTTCTTTGACATTTTCACTTAACAGTTTCTCCGAATGGTAACACCCATACTCTCACAAAACATATGGAGGTTATTCAATGATCAGAAGCCATCTGGACAACAGATAGTTTCTCTAAATTTTCTTAAGGTACCGTATGAACCCTGACTCCCATGGAAGACCGTAAATAATCAACACTGATTCCTGCAGCAATTGAAGTTCTCCTGGCAGCTCTCCCAGAAAAGTACCATCCAACCTGTTCAGTTTATGATACCTAGTAGAATTGCAGCCTGACAAAGCCTGACTGCAAATATGGCCTTTTTCAGTGCTTGTCAGGACGAGTTCAAAAGATATACTCACCAGGCACAACTATTTGTAGATCCAGTGAACTGCAAATAAATTATTCCAATTTGCAATAGCAGAAAATTTGACCTGCTCTGGAGTTAATAGTTATTGCCTCCAAAAGCTTCCTTTTGTAGAGTGTTGTGAACACACGCTCCACTTGAACTACAAGAATTATCCATATTAATTCTGCCTTGGAAAGCACAGCTCAGAAAGATCAGCAGGCTGAGGTGTCACGCACTTCAGTGAGATACATTGAGCAGCGGCAGCCCAGAAAAACAGACGAAAGATTTTGATACAGGTTTCCACAGGACGCAAGTGACAATATACTTATTAACTTAGGAGGAGTGGGGAAGAACCAAGGCACTTGCTACCAGTTCGTAGCTGTACTCGAACGAGGTGTAACTTCACTCCGGCACGGCGCCCGTGAGGGACAGCGCCGTGTTCCCGGGACAGCCCAACGCCACGGCGGGACACCGCGCACGGCATCCTCTGCGCGGGACATTTGTCCCTCGCCTGACGCCCCCGGCACGGCAGGCGCTTACGGCTGTCATCCCCAGCTCACTGGAGTCATTACAGTACCGGCCCTACGCCTGGCCCGCAGTGAAAACCCTACAGTTCAACCAGTGCCCGCATCGACACGATCCGTTTCAGTGATCGGCAGGACGGAGGCTGAGGCGGTTGGGCTAAGGTGGATCCTCACTGACGGCGGTGGGCTGAGGTGCCTGGGCTACGGTGGATCCACTGGCGGGGGTGGGGCTGAGGTGGGGGATCCTCTTGGCCGGGGGATCCAATC
>VZRE01005141.1:879150-951459 GCA_013396775.1 Cephalopterus ornatus | reverse complement strand
GGAGCGGGGCCGGAGCGGGGCCGGAGCGGGGCCGGAGACGCCGGCAGGTGCGGGGGCCGAGTCGCGCTCGGGCCGCTGCCGCCCGAGGGGAGTGAGCGCCGCTTCCCTGGGGCTCTCCCTGTGGAGCGAGGGCCGGGCGGCAGGGTGGGGCCGGGGGCGGCCCGGCCGGAGCTCCCTGAGGGGGAGAGGCCGCGAGTGCCGCCGCCTCCCGGCCGCGGGTGTCGGGGGGGACCTTGCCGAGGCTGCCGGGCGCGCTCCCCGGTGCGGCCCCCGTGGGCTTTGGGATGGGCGCTTTGGTTCTGGCGGCACCAGGTTCGCCCAGACGGGCGGGGCGGGGACCCGCGGTGTGACAACGCGCCTTCCTGGTGCTGTGCCAGAGTGACACGGGAATGCCATTCGAGACAGCCGGCCGTAGAGTATTTATTTATTGATTAGCACTTAAATGTTTTCAGGAGACGTGAAGAAAAACATGCGTGTGCCCCAATAAATACATTACTGAGTGTGTGTATGTGAATACGTGTATGTGAATGAGAAATACGTATGTGCTTCTTCTTGTCCTCTGTAAAAATTTAAGTACTGGTAGACGTATGAGGCTTGCAGCATCTTGCGTTCTTGTCTGTGCTTAGATGTGCAATGCAAACGCAGGTATTTTTCATTTTGAATTAGTGCATAGTTATATTACTAATGCATGCTCCCGTGTCCTTGGTGTCAAGCTTAGTGTAAAAAGCATTTATAATTCCCTCATTTGTTGTAGAACCAGTTCTAGGTTTTCTTGGCAAACTTAGATTTGCTTAAAAAGAGTAAAATTAAGCTGTTCTCCATTTAGCCCATTCACACAGTTTCTGTGTTCTAAATCTTTATTAAGTTCTAAGTGTTGGGAGTTTTCCACCTTTTGTTGTTGACCTTGTTGTCTGTATTTGAGTTAGTTATATAGCAAAACTTTTTGTAGCATTTTTGTCTTTAAAAGATGCACTGATTTGTTAGCAGTGTATGAAAAGTTTGGGGACAAAAAATTGATAATACACATACTTTACAGTTTTCTTTGACCATCACACTTGTACTTACATTGTCTTGTAATTTATAGTAATGCTACTAAATCTTTTAATAAATATTTTGAATCATACAGTGGTATGTAGAAGGATATATAGTGTACATGCCAATATTTAGCTGTTGAAGTGAAAAGTGAAAGATAAATACTGTCTTGGTGCTCTCCTGGCTGTTTTCAGTCTCAGTTGGCTCTGTAGCTGTACAGAATCCTATGGCAAAATCAGATCCTCCCATCTTCAGTGCCTAATATTTCTTTCAAAGGAATTCCTTCAAACAGCATCAGAACTACCTTAGGAATGGATGCTGTCACCATGTCATAGTTCTGTTTGTTTTAAATCAATCCCTTGAGAATGTGTTAAGTGAAAGAAAAAGGGAAATAGAAATAGGAACGTGCTTTTTTAGTTTTTTTTTTTTCAATTATTACTGACTTTTCAGGTTTCTGGTTGTGGTAAGCTAGTGTAATTTCTTTAAGGATAGCTTCTTTAAAGGAAAACTCCTCTCTTAAAAAAAAAAAAACACACAACAACAAACAAAAAACCCCAAACAACCCAAACAGTGATGTGATTTCTGTTGGTCAGTGTTTCAGCCATGTCTGACAAAAGTGAACTGAAGGCGGAGTTGGAGCGCAAGAAGCAGCGATTGGCTCAAATCAGAGAGGAAAAGAAGAGAAAGGAGGAGGAGAGAAAGAAAAAAGAAGTAAGAAATAATTTTTGCTTTGAAGTTTGACTCTGCATATGTAACTTGCCCAAAATTTAAGGGTAGGTTCACATGGTCATTTGCTACGTGCAGTTCAGAGAGCGTCTGTTTGATGGATGGTGCCAATACAGATGTAGTACTTCCATTGTCTGAGGAGAGCAAACACCTACTGTTTTCTTCAGAATTGTCCATACGATGTTATATATTAATTTTGGGTTTTTTAAATCCTACGCTGGTGTAAAGTTCTGATTTCTTGTGTGCATCTGACATCATTAAGCAAATCACTGTAAACTATTACCTGAAAGCTCTGCTTAGTAAGTTGGAGCGGCATTAACTGATTTCTGAAGTACAGTCCACAGGATGTCTGTATGAATTGTCTGACTGTCAGTATTACTGTTGTATAAATACTGTGCTACGGTCTTCTGCTCTTTGACCCATCCATAGGTTGAATTTTAAAGTCAGATCAACACTCAGGATGTATATGGTACTTGTGTGTTAGACTTGGTTTGTTAACATTGTCTTCTGGATTTCTCTCTCCTAAAGTATGTGACAATCAGTGATTTATTGATGTTTCTCCCGAGTGCAGATTATGCCTTATAAAAGAAACTTTTGCTGGAATGTTTTGGTGTTTGGGAATACTCTTTCAAGACTTCTCTGTGTTTTGGCTATGATCTCGTTGGTGTTCTAAATTAGGATATGACTGAAGACTGGACAGCTGCCAACTACATGATTCAGACAAAAAGGAGATGGAAATATGTCAAATTATGTTCTAGTGATCTTGTAACAATGTATTGCCTGTATTGAGATTCCACATGTGATGCAATAGCTTAGCAGCTGAGAACTTGCTCTATAATTTGGAAATTGCTTTTTAAAAAAAGTGGTTAAATGCTTGTGGAAAGATACTGAGTGTTCAGCACCTTTTACGGTAGAGCTTGCATTATTTCAAAATTAAAGAGGATGGGGCTGTAGGTTTTTGGGTGGGTTTTTTTGAAATCTAGCAGATAATAACACAACTTAAAGAAAACTACTTTTCCTTGACACAGTTACTGTAATTTCAAAATCGTAACAATATGACGGTGTCTCTAAAACACTTTCATACACAGATATATATATAATCTGTTCAGTCTTTGCATTTTACAGTGCTTAGCATTAGTGTACAATAAAGGTATTCTTAATCTTACAAAGTGTTATGCATTGTGGCAAACTTTTTGGATGTTTATATATGTCTTTTAAAGACAGTACCAAAGCTACAGAACTTTGCTATTCCTGTCTGTTTACTTTATTTACAAAAAGGACCATTGGAATTACTGGAGTCAAATACTTAACCTATATGATGATAGGTTTCAGAAGAACAAAAAAGCCCTATGAGGTCTCAAAATAAATGAAAGGTCAAATGCTGTTAAATGCTAAAACTTAATTATTGAATAATTTTTAGACTGACCAGAAGAAAGAAGTTCTTCCTGTACAAGAAGAATCTGATCTTGAAAAGAAGAGAAGAGAAGCTGAAGCATTACTTCAGAGCATGGGATTAACACCTGAGTCTCCCGTTGGTAGGAATGTTAATATTTGTTTGAGATAAATATTTGAGATTTTTTTGTTTGGTTTTTTTTGGGAGTTGAGGTGGTTTTGAGGGTTTCGTGTTGGTGGGGGGTTTTTTTGATGGTGGTTTGTTTATTTATTTTTGTTAGGGCTGAGGTATTTACATATCTAAAATTAAAATTCTCTGGCCACTTTTTTGGGGGGATATACATGTCTGGTTTTAATACTAATTTGTCCTCCATGATCTCTGTTATAACTGCCAAGTGATGTCCTTCAGTACACATTACATAACACTCTTTTATAAAATACATGTTTTATGCTTACTGTGTTATTTGAAGTATAGTAGTTAAAATATATAAATATCTTGTCTATGTTTTATTCCCTCCCCATTTTTCCTACACATTATTCTACTGTACTTTTTTTCCTTACTGTTTTTCATAATGCCAGATTTTGATCTTTTACACCCTCATTTTCTTATATCAAATACTTGTCTGACTTTGACAGAACAATAGCAAGACTGAATATAAAAATTGATTGATTGATATCTGTGCAGCATATTGGTTGTTGATTGTTGCCTTTACATAGACACATTGCTCTGGAAGATGAAAGCAAACAGTGTGATAATTCAACTCCACTTTTTGTCTCTAACTTGAAATTGAAGAGGTTTAAAGCTTATCAGGTTGGCTCATTGGTGAGGTTCTGTTTCAGCTGGGTTTGTAAATGAGTAATTATAATTTCTTATGGATATAGTATATCTGTGATTGTATTTTCATAATTGCTTTTGCATAATCCTCAAGTGTTCAAAAGCAGGCATGGGATAAACACTGTTACTGCCGGTTCCATTCCAACAGCCTCAGCAGTCATTTCTGGTAATTCGAACTCTTGTCATAGCTGAGAGAGTGCATTTGGGCTATGTTAGCACTGGCATACAGCTTTTTAGTAATCAGTTCTGACCTACTACTGATTTTGCTTGCTGGTCTAATGGTTGAACACTTCCCTTGCATGAAGTTTTGCCAAGGCAGTTGATAAGACTTTTGTAGAAACACATATAGCTGCTGTTTGTTTTTTTTTTCCAAATCTGTGAGAGGATCCAAAAACCACAGAATAGTCAGTCCTCAAAGCAAGTCACTCTGTAGACTCAGAGTAGCTGTCCATGAAGAGCTCAGGGGTGTTGGCATCCAAGACAGGGGCGCAGCCCTGTGTGTTGTGGTTAATTCCACTGAGCATCTCACTTAACTGCACCCTTCAGTGGAAGATTTGTAGGGGATTCATTCCGTTCCCTTTCAAGATAACCAGATGTGATGTGGATCCTAAATCAAGCTAATATATCCTCCTTGGTACCTCACAATTAGCCTGCCTAAGGCACAGGCACCTTTTCTGCTGACTGGATACTGGCAGATACAGGGATCCTGTGCCTGAGCTGAAGGTAACTCGTGGCTGAGCTGCTTGGTGTGCAGGAAGCTCGTGCTGGCACTGTCAGTGGAGGTGAATGGCTTGACATTAGATTCCTTCATAGAAAATTGTATTAAAAATTCCCAAGACAATTCCTGTCCTGTTAACTGCCAGAGGGAGAGCTCTCTTTTGGGAGGAGGGACCATAACAATGTCAGTATGATTTTGATATCTACCATACTTGTTATATAAGAAGCCATAAGTTAGTGAACCAAAATTACTTTCAAGAAGGTATTGTAGTTGAATCGTCTGTTGGGGTAGGTGAAATTTCATTTCTTCTTTTCGTAAGACTGTTGGTCTCCTAATGGGATTCCCGTGAGTTAAGGGCAGGCTCTCCCGAAAATCGCCTTCCCCACAAGAGGGCGGTGCAGCACCAGCGCTGGGCGCCGATTCCTCGGGCCGCGCGGCCCGCGACCTCAGAATTTCTCTCAGCGCACCTGATAATGCACAAAAACAGCGATAGAAGGCCCTGTGGGCGTTTCCTTTGGGGTAGATTATCGTGCATGGCGATGAGGAGTTGAAGAATGTATATATTCTTATACATCCCTATTTATATAAAGTCTGAGTATGTTTATGTGTGAATTCACAAAAACTCTAAACCTATAAAAAAATTCTCTCCTGTTGGAAGACTGAATTTTAAAAAAAAAAAATAAGACTTCACTGTGGGTTTTGTAAAATTAGGGGAGAATTTTTGTCAACCAGAGTCATATCTCTGTTTTGGGATGGGATGGAAAAATTCTCTATAATTCACAATATACTTGTGATTTCAGGAAATGCTGTAGAAATCCTGTAAATCTAAATTCAGAGTTCTCCTGTGCCTGACCCCTGACAGAGTCAATACCAATTTATGTACATAATTTGTGTTCAGTTGATTAAAGGTTCTTTTTAAGGGTTGCTAAGCAGTGAATGTTTGACATATTATTGAGAAATGA
This sequence comes from Cephalopterus ornatus, assembly GCA_013396775.1. Taxonomy (NCBI): domain Eukaryota; kingdom Metazoa; phylum Chordata; class Aves; order Passeriformes; family Cotingidae; genus Cephalopterus; species Cephalopterus ornatus. The sequence continues at coordinate 945,794 of VZRE01005141.1, read as the reverse complement.
AGCATATGAGTAACTTCAACCCCCTGATTCTTAAGTATCAACTCTAAGTTTCATTAAATAATAAATTTGTCTATTTCTAAAAAAAGTTGAAAGAAATGTCAAAATAACTTTGTGTTTGTATCAGATTGCATGATATCATTCACTGTTATGTATCAGCTCCAGAAAACCATGTTACTTATTAAAGTGTAAATGCAGTCTTCACCTGTATGCTGAAAATGAACTGACTCTTAAGAAAAGTTTCAGTATAGCAGTACTAGACTATTTACTGTCAAGTAAAAAAAAAAATCATCCTCAAAACTCAACGCTAGAAACTTTATTGTAATACACAAGATTTATGTGGATTTGATTCAAACTAGAACATAAATAACCGCATGCTGCATGACAAAGCCACTTTTTGGTCCATGTTTTAGTGATCATATGTTTTGAGACAACATTGCCAGTTTAACACATTCATTGTCTAATTTTTAGCAAAGACTGATGTCAAAGCTGTATTAACAACTATCCTTTTTTATGTTATGCAACGTGATCTAGTGGAAATTACCCTTTGAAAATCGATATCATCATTTGTCAAAAGTTCAGTTTAAAGATATTTTTCCAGTTCATTTTCTCTTTAATGTCTTTCGCTCCATGTTTTTTTTTTTGTATGCCTCAGATGCATAAATGCCAAACAATTGCATGAAAGTCCAGCATGAATTGTTAACATTGTCTTTTCCCCTCTCTTTCTACTGTTCATTTTCATCCACGTATTTTTTTGTTTGCCATCACCTTTTTTTTTTTGTTTTAATACTTCATTTTAAATTAATTTGAAAACATCCTAAGCTGTGCAACCTCTGCGAGTAGTAACAGCGGATACCTGTCTGTTTCACTATTTAGTCCCTCCTCCTACCTCTCCGTCTTCCAAATCTGTGAGTACGCCAAGTGAGGCTGGGAGCCAGGACTCCGGAGATGGTGCTGTTGGATCTAGGTACGTCACTTTCCTTGTCATGGTGCTTTGCTCAATACTTGTATTTTGAATAATTAAGCTTTAGAAGGAGTCAAGGGTAATTACTTGAATATAATATATGAGGTTACAGTGTACAGGACTGTTTTGCGGAAGTGCTTTACTTTAAAATTTGAAATGCAACTCAAATAATGTGGAGTTGTTTAAGCTTGCAAGTTTAAAGTAAAATGAATGTCTTGGGACAACAACAAACTGGAAAAGTCCAACTTCTGGGCTCTTCCAGCTTTTTCTAAAGGAGGGTGTGCATGAATAGTAGTGTATTTCCCTTTTTCCTCAGTCTTAGTTGGTCTAATAAAAGACTTTGCATTACTTCTGGTTTTAATTTTTCCTTACTCAGAACCATATTTCTCATTATTTCACTTTGCAGCCATCTGTGTAATACAACTACAGCACTTGCAATCTCTCTTATTTTGCCCAAACATAACACCATCTTAGTGCAACCACAGTCGTTTTGGTTTTTTTCTTTGCCAGTACTTGCCCTATCTATTTGACCATTTCTTTATACATGATGGTTTGAGACATGCTGCTGTAAAGTAGGGTCAGATAAATATTTCTGTTAAAAATTCAGAGTGCTGATGCGTGGGTGATAAGGTGGGAAACACTATTTCCAAAGGGTATTTCTACTGTTTTCCATGCACAATCTGTAAATAAGAGCAGTAGCTGCATTCTTAATTATATACTGTCTTAATCTGCAAATACTCAAAATATTAATGACCTGAATAGCGGTTTCATGGTGCCTGTTTCTAAGTAGAAATCATTACGTTAAAATGGAGAATACATCAGGCAGCAAATATGAACTCCCAGTAGCTTCGTGCATTTTCAAACTTTGAAACTAAATGGAGGTATGTGTCAAGATTGTGGTATTTAAGGCATGGAGGTATGAATGTACAGCTAAATTGAAGGCATTATAGAGTCCCTGTAAGAGTTCCCTTGCTTATTCTCTGACCACTGGATAATATTCTTCCCCTCCCCTGGGAAACAGGGGTCTCTATCCCAGACTTCTAGTACAAGTTCAGACATTTCTAACGTACCCATACATTGGAACCTGAAAGTTGGACTCTGTGGTATCACTTGGTCTTTTATCTGATATTTCACAGGTGAGTCATATCAATATGAGATGTGTTAGAAGGCCTCTTCTGTGATGCCGAATCTTGTCAGTAACGGTCAGGAACAGTGTTCAGACTGTTCCTGCTGTTACTTCCATCCGTCTTGCTTTGTTTTCATCAGTAAAGAGTTGTTTCCCAGTTTGAGCCTGGTTTTTTTCCTAGTTTTCTCAGTTAAGAGTATAAATTCAAGACTAGATAATATAGTTGGTTTACTTTTTGACTAGGTGGATGCTTCATAGAACTAGTTCCAAAGCAAAAAAGACTTTTTAGAGATATAGGGGGCATTTGAAATGTGCCTGGATACATATGTGGAAGAATGGGCACTTCTGTTCACTGAAGCTTGTAGATACATTCGTTTAACTCAAGGCATAACAAACAACTGGAAAACTAAAGAAACAGTGGTTTACATCATTTTGGTACATATGATTTTATCTCAGAATGTTATCTTTATTTTAAAATATCTCTGAGAAACGTTTAATTGTCTATCCTGCACTCCTTGTTGACTTCAACTATTTTAAAAGACTGACTGTCCCTGGCACCGCTGAAACAACTGTTGAAAGTGAAAAGAGTACTTTGAAAGCAGGAAAGCTACCTCATTAAGGGCTGGATCTTAAGCAGGTGCAAAAGTTGGAACCTTTTGTATTTGTATCCCTTTCCCCAAGTTCCTCTCAAATGGGAATGAAAAAGTTGAGAGAATGTTTGACAAGTATTGTGGTGATGCAACACTGTGTCTGTAGCTAAGTTACCCTTTGCAAGGTGAAGTTTGAGGTGGTAGTTTGGTTTTGCTTATGATTGAATATGAAATGTAATATACAGCTTGAAGTCTCAGGCACCAAATTAAACTCCAAACTTGATTCTCTTTGGTCAAGAATGATAGCAGAGATGTAACGAATAAGTGTACTGAAAGTAATTGACTTCAGGCTAAAATCATGTGTTTTCTGATGCACAAAAGATATGAATAGTTTTTGGAGATTTAGGTGTGAAGTTATTGCTGTGGATGCAGTTGATTTGCTAGATATGAAGACAGTGGATTTTTAATTCTTAAACTATGATTAATACTTCTAATGCATACTTTCTACAAGAACAAGGTAGCGCATGACACTCATTTATGAGCTCATATGGCACTGTGTGTACATTTTTCAGATCAACTTTGCTTTTAGGAATTCTGCACTTGGTTTATAGGAAAGTTACCATGTATGGGTTAAAAATGTAAAATTACTTATTTTCTTTATTCAAAAACACGGTATTTATATATATATAAAATAACATCTGAGAATGTCAGAAAAAAACATGCATGTTAATCTGTTAATCTCTTACAAGTGTGTTTTTAATTCTAGCTAAGCTTGGTAGCAGCCAATAGATTACATGAAAATTTGTGAAGAAAGGATGAAGGCTAAAAATGAAAGGAGAGGGAATATTGATTCCCCCTTCATATTTCTCCTGATACAAAAGGGACTTGAAATGGATCCATTCTGTTCGTTATTCCACATGACTTTGAAACGTGTTATTAATCTGAACCCCACTATTTCTAAGAGATTTTAAGTATCTTAAATGTAGTTGGCTCTAAGTCAGATTACACTTACAAGCCCAAGGCAGTGCTTAACCCATAATTACTGCACTGTCACATCTTGGAAACTCTAGCAGTTCTCTATCCCAGTGGAAATGCTTTTTTGCCCTGCTACCAAAAGGCTTGTGTGTTGACTCATTTCCTTTACCAATATGACAGTTTCCTCCACATATTTACTGCTTTGGGCAAGTTTGCATTACGGTAACAAATATGTTTTCATATGACGTGAACAAATTTGAACAGATTTTAAAAGGAATGTGAAGTTTTTAGTGGTTCTTGTCAGTATTTAAAATATTTTTATTTGCCTTTCATAACGGCTACATTTTTTGCAGGTCTTTAACTTTCAGTCTTTAAAATAGTTTAATTCTTTGCTGATAGCTCTGAATTCTGTGCTTCTTAACTTTTATAATTACTGCATGTGTTATTGCACTGAGTGCTGAATTTCCCATAACTGATGTTGCATTGCCTCGTTTCTTGTGAATAATGAAATAACTATAAGCTTGCTGTAACTCTAGAATTTTATAGTGTGTATTTGCTTCACTAATCTCTGGCCTTTTTTGCTAATGCTGCATGATTGTTCAACCTGGGGTATCAGGACGCTGCATTGGGATACTGATCCATCAGTTCTTCAGCTCCACTCTGATTCCGATCTGGGGTATTGCATAGATTTCTTATATTCCCTCTTTCATATGCTTATGGATAATAAGAACTTATTTTTTCTTTAAGACTTCAAGTTGTTGTTGTTAAGAAACTGTTCTGTAAGTAATAGAAATTCACTGTCCCTAGACTTAGCACAGTTTGCTTGCAATGGGAAATTTTTATATTATTTAATATACATTAGATGCTTATTTCTAATAACAAAACTTATTTGTGTTTTTCTTTGAGTCTTTCTTTGACAAAATGTAAACTTTAGGAAGTAATTTAATTAAAATAAAAAGGTTAGAATGACTGTATTTAAAAACAGAGCAACTCCCGTCTTTTCTTATAAATATGTTTATAAAAGCTGTATCTCATTATAAGCACTTACTAAAACCCGTATTGTGCTCTGAGAATTATGATTCTGCTCACCAAAACCTTTCAAAAGATCTTACTCTTCCACTTTTATCTTAGGAAAGGAGTGGATAATAAAAAGCTCAATTGGATATAGGTAAATTGTTGGATCATTGCAGTATTTTTACAGGACATACTGCAATTAGCTTTTATAGGAAGCTACAATGACTGAATTAATTTTGTGCCAGTTTTGGAAGTACATTATGTATTGTAGTTTGATGTTAGCTATATCTACCTTTGTAGGATCTTCCATAAACTAAAGCCAGAAAGCTCAGAGGTTTTCAGTATTGTGCTCTGGAATAATATATTATGGATAAGTCACTTATCAGTGTGAATTTCAAGTTAGACTTGCAGTTCTGCGTTCTAAATGCTATATTAGAGGTGAAGAAAAAGGGCAACAAAGTTAAAAGACTAGGAAGTGCTTTTTCCTTCAAAATAACTAAGTTGATTTTCAAACTTTAAAATCCTAGAACTGTTGCTGTACAAACATGACTTGTCAGCAGATCTGTTTCACTGAAAACAGGGATGTGTCATATATATGGCAGTACTCTGGTCAAACACAAAGAGCAAATATTTAAAATTATATCTTACAGTCCAGATATTTATATATGCATATATTTCTTTTTGTCACAGATGTATAAATAGCTGATTTATAATAATAATGATAGAATATTAGTCATAATTGTGTGACATCTTCAGAGTTAAGCTTTCACTGGATTTAAGTTTGACTAAGCAGTGCTGTGACAGGATGACTTGGGTGTTATTCTAGGCAAAATGTGAAATAATTGATAAAAGTTAAATGTGTTTTTTTTCTGATTTCTGTTTTAATTTTATTTAGACGTGGACCTGTTAAACTTGGAATGGCCAAAATTACCCAAGTTGACTTTCCTCCTCGAGAAATTGTTACATATACAAAGGAGACGCAAACACCTGTTATGACTCAGCCAAAGGAAGGTGAATGGTTAACTTATTACTACCTAAGTTGTTTTTTGGTTTCTTTGATTCTAATAACGATGACTAGCTGAATGAAAACCAGCATTTGTGATGTGAGATAATTGATATATATTCTGTTATTAAATTCATACATGTCTTGCAAACTGTCATTCTGCACCTTTTTTAACATCACTCTTACTACTAATACATGGTATTTTCACACTCCTAGTAACTGTTCAATCTAGTAATTCACAATCCTAGTAACTGAGTTGCTTAATTAGCTGACAGCTAATAAATAAATGGGTTATATTTTGCATTTATGACATTTAAGAATACACACACAAGTTGGCACGTGTAGGAGAGGGACATGATTTGAGACAACTGGCATGGCTTCCCCAAGGGCAAGTCCTGACTGACTGACCTACTGGCTTTCTACACTGGAGTGACTGCATCAGTGGACAAGGGAAGGGATACACATCATCTCTTTGGACCTCTATAAGGCCTTTGGCAGAGTCCCCCACAACTCCCTTCTCTCTAAATTGGAGAGAAATGGATTCAGTGGGTGGACTGTCAGTTGGATGAAGAACAGGTTGGACAGCTGTATCCAGAGGGTAGTGGTCAATGGTTCAGAGTCTCAGTGGACATGAGTGATAAGTGGTGTCCCTCAGGGATCCATACTGGGAACGGTGTTATTTCATACCTCTGTTAAGGACAGACACAAAAGGATCGAGTGCACCCTCGGCAAATTTGGAGGTGACACCAAGCTGAGCGGGGTGGTTGATGTGCCTGAAGGATGGTGTGCTATCCAGAGGGACCTGGTCAAGCTCTAGAAGTGGGGCCCGGGGAATCTCATGAGGTTCAACAACAGCAAGTACAAGGTGGTGCACTTGGGTTGGGGCAACCTCCGGTATCAGTACAGTCTTGGGGATGAACAGATCAAGAGCAGCCCTGCTGAGAAGGACTTGGGGGTGCTGGTGGATGAGAGGCTGGACGTGACCTGGCAATGTGCACTTGCAGCCCACAAAGCCAAACATGTCCTGGGCTGCATCGAAAGCAGACCAGCAGATTGAGGGAGGTGATTTATTTATTACCTTATGTAGCCATTAAACATGGGCTTTATTTCTGACTTGTTTGCTTTTCAGAAAATAAATTTTTCTGAAGAAAATGTGGTTAGCTAATAAATTTGCTATACAATGTTGAAATACTTGAATTTAGTTGCAAACGAAAATACTAGTCTTGACCTAACTTGTGTTTAGTTCTACAACAAAATCTCTTGGTTGTTTAAGATGACTGACTTTGAGTATGAGTATGTGTCTTTGCTAGCAATTTTAGGACCTAATTCTACATTTATAATTTCGCTTTTTCCTGCTCTTTGGTATGTGAACTTTTGGATATTTATGCAAGGATATATCTTTCAGACTTCATTATTCAGAGAGCCAGAGGATATGCTTTTTTGCTAACTGTGCTGCTTTTCCATTCTTCATTTTATCTGTATCCCTGCACAGATAAGTGTTTAGGGTTTTCCTGCTTTCCTTTCTCTAATCCCTCAGATCTCTTTTCCTTCCTTGTCTCAGGTTCATGGAATCTGAAGACTCAGTTCATAGTTTATGTGCCTGAAGAGATTTATTTCTGCTGCCTGCTGACAGTGGAAATTGCTTGGGATTGTATGATCTGAGTTTCACTGTGGATAGGCTGTAGTTGAGATTTACTGTAGTGGAGTTGGAAAGGTGGTCATCTTTATTTCTGCGTTTACCAGAAAGCTCTCTAATACATGTGTTGTCTCCTGATCCATTCCACCTTAGAAATACTGATTTCTTTACGACCATCATAAATTTTTTAATGTATGTGTGCTTACAGGTGTCTTTTCATCATATTGGTGTCAAAGATCTTTTTAAGGTCTATCTTAAGGCTACATGAATACATGCATAATTAAGCTCCATGTTCACATTTTACAATGACATCTCAAATAGGACGTAGGCTTAAAAAAAGAGTAAATCATGCTGCCTCCAAAAAAGGATTTACTAGGTAAGAGATTTTTATTGTGGGGAGAAAACTTTGAACTCTTTAAAAACAGTTGACAAAAACAATATGCTGAATTTTCAAGGTGCAATTAGATAAATTTAAATTCTGTAAAATGTGTCTTATAGATTCTTATTCTCACAATCTGAGTTGTTGTGGTTTTTATTGATCTAAGAGCATGTACTGTAAACAAAGATAACCTTGCAAAGTACACTTGAAAGTGGAGCTTGCAACTGAATTTACACCTGCAGTAGCTCCTTTGTACAGGAACAAGTTGCATCTGAGCTAGGTTAGATCCAGTGTTCACACCTCCATATAAAATGAAGTGAACTGGACCCTTAATTAATATATCTTGAGATTTTAAAATGCTGCTGGAGCATTTATTAGATATGCTGTGCAGTTGTTCTGCAGGTTTAGGTCCACTCGTGCTGTAGGTTCCATTGTGCTAACACTGATTTGAAAGGGCGGGGTGGGAGAAAAACAACAAACCCACAACAAAACACCAAACTAAATTGTTCTCTCTAATCCAATTCTGTGTGGGACAGTGGTTTTGTAGTTGTATTGTAATCTGAATTAGGAAACATTCAAACTACAACCAGTCTGTCTCACCAGGGACAGAGAGATAGGAAATAGAAGTAAACTAGTTTTAAAACAGTTTCCAGTTGTTATGGAAATGGCAACACATAACAAGTAAGTTAAATAGGAGAGACTTCATGTCCTCAACCAGAAGTTGGCATTTGGAAATGGCTGCTTTGGATTCAGCGTAACAGTTAAATTAATTTCAAAATGTGATAGCTTCCTTGGGAGGTGAGAGCATTTAGTGTGCTAACAGCTCTGGCAACTTCCATTATTTTAGAGCAGTACTAATATGTTGATTGATTATGACCTCGAAGTATTTGAGAAACTGCCTGTCTTAGGAAGATTGAGTCTTTTATTGTAAAACAATAAAATTGGGATCTCCTAGAAATCAGTTTCACTGAGATTATAGGTTGAATCTTATTTAGAGTGGTAAGTATTTTGCCACAGGAAGTCATTCACTGTATACTGAACCCTATGGAATCTTAAATTTCCCCATTAATTGAAGTTAATAAACATGTTTCATATAGGAAGGCGAACATGTTTCCCTATAGGAAGATGCCCATATCCAAAGTACACTTAGAAGGTAAATTTGCAATACTTGTTGGGCTGTTTTTCCTCACACTATTGGTTCGGTTTTTTCTCTTAAATTTTTTTAGTCTTCTGACCCTACTTTCCTATAGCAGCTGTATTTGTTACGTAAAAGAAATGAAATTAAATGATTAAATGATTCATCGTTATGAGGCATATAGCAGAGAAAATAGATCCTTTTTTTGCTTTGTTCTCTTGGAATGTTCTGTTTCTGTTTTGGGGAGTTTTGTCATTCTGTACATACAGTAATGATGACCATCTTTTTTATTTAGAGACCAATGAAATTTTTTTTTGCTTGGTAAAAGTGTTGTGCCATACTTGATGCTGTTCTCCCTTACTTGATAAACTAAGCCTGAATGTCTCTGTCTGTATACTACACTTTAATAACTTGTCACGATCATAACATGAACATATGGTGTTTAGGTTGCTCCATTCCCCAGCATCCTTGTTCTGACATCCCCTTTTCTGCTATCTATGTCTGTTCCTCACTGATGCTGTGTGTAACACTTCTCCTGCTTCCCTCATTGTTCAATTTTGGTGTGGTCAGCTGGTTATTAGGGCTATTATTTAACCTCTATTTGCAACAGATTTTTCACATCTACTATCTGAAAACACATTTGAAATTGTGTTCCATTCCGTGACTCATTTCTTTCTAGCAGGCAGCAGAAATAGTTTCAACAACAGAGATGTAATTCAGATGTGAACTCTGGTATGTCTTAATGTTCTGCAGGCTCTATGCCACAGCATTGTAATCATAGGTGTTAATTCTTTTTTTCTTATCTATACATCTTGCTACACTGCTCTCTACTATACTGTTTGATCTCTTCCTTTGTGATTTGATAACATATTGTTCAAAGGCACATGGAAAGAAATTAGTCACCAATATGCCCAGTAAAGATGTGTTCTGAGTCCTTGAAGTCATCAATTCAATGAAAGACGGGCAAATAGGGGAATATGATTTTGCTCAGCTATCACAATTAAGGCAGACAGTATTAATGTATTAGCTCCACTCTCTGAGGAATAATTGTCTGCTAATGTCTCCAAGACATAGAATTAAAACATTAAGCAGAGTAATATCAGTATGGTGTATAGGATTTGCTCCTTGGATGCTGTTATGATGAATGTAGCATTTATGCATTTTAATATTTTAAAAAATAATAACAGACCCTTGCATATTCATGTATGATCCTTGTGGGTCCCTTTCAACTCAGAATATTCTGTGATTCTGCATTATCTAGTACATGCCTTAAATGTACAGTGAAATATAGATGGGAAAACTTGATATGAAGACATTCAGCTTAACAAAAGCCACCCATTTCACAGATGATTTAACTTTGATTAACCTACTCTGCAGCAACAGATTACTCAGACAACTGGAACTCTACAGTGTTTATTGCTAGGTGCAGCCTAATTTATAACACGGCTTTTCTTTCTGTCTTGCCAAAATACATGACAATTTCGATGTTAACTCAAAGTAAAAATTCAGTGGTTCATTACATCTGTTTTTAGCATTCATTGACAAGAAATTTGTTGCTATTAAAGATTACATAAAAATAGCAGCTACTTTGCTGCTCAGTTTGTGATCTTAGATCCCCTGTTTGCCTGTCAGAAACAATATGGTGTTAATGCTTTAGCATATTATAATGAATATTCATTAATATGTTGATGTGACAGTCCCATTTCCTGTCTTCATGGCCCTGTGACTTTTCCTAGTCTTAGCAGCCTTTTTTTAATCTGAAATTGTATTTGGTATACAATACTGACAATTGAAGTGGCATAAAATGCCAGTAGGGACAGTCAATAATGAGTAAGGGGGAAGAAGTTAGGGAGTGCCCTTAAGGTTTCCAAGTCAAGGTGGCTGACTTGAAATAGTTGCAGTACACAACTGTTATCATGGGATCTTGACTTACTAGATGTGGAACTTTTTCAGAAACAGTGTGTCCAATCTTTCAGTCTTTGGGTGATACATTAATATTATACCGATTCCTTGCAAATTCCAGAATCTTGCTTCTTATCAAATAAATTCAAGATAAAGGAGAGACAGGAAAAGTAATTAAAACAAACATTTCTTACCTCTTTTGTAGTCCAACAGATTAATGCTGCCTTTTTTGATTGTAAACTTCTGTGAGAAAGCATCCCAGGTTTGGATAAGAAGCATTCTAGTTTTGGATAGTAAGGTCAAGAACTTCGGGGGGAGGGGGGGGATGTTTGGTTTTGGGGTTTTTTTCCCCTACAGATCCCTTAATGCGAAAGTTTGCATATGACTCTTTTTTAGATTTATGTAGTTACAGATAAATCAGTGAGATGACATGTTCAATTTCAAGTCTGATACCTCAAGAATATTAAAATAAGTGCTATATCCTGAATTTAAATGCAGTAATATCAGCTGGCTATATGCAGTGAAAGTACTATGAAGGAATTTAGAGCTCTGTATAATATATGCCATTTATGTTTCAAACATTAAAAGGCAGGAGCAATCAACTATATGATTTTTTGAATAAAATATGTAGATTAGAAGGTCACTTAGCACTAAGGGGTTGACCATCTACTTTGACAAGAATTTGACTCCTGTCACTGAAAATGGTACTTAGAATCAGTGTAGTATGACTAATGGGGGGTTGGGCTGAAATTTCTAATTTGAGACTTTCAATGCTAGAATAATGTATCCAGGGTGACCCAAAACCAAATCTGTAAATTTGAAGGCATCGTTTAATTCTGCAGGATTGATTGGCAGGGCGAAGAAGAGGGGGATTTTTATCCAAGTGACTGCAACATGAATATGTGGTCCTGTATTTGTTGTTCTTAAAATCATGTGTGTTAACTCGTATTACATTTTTTAATTAATCATTGTTCACACCTACAGTGATTTGACATTAAGAATTCCATTCTTTAGAATGGCTACAAGTTATACAGTTTTCAGGTTACAAGTCCGCTGTACATGCGAATCCATCTAAAAAGGAGCAGTGTCTTTCTGTTTCTCTGCATGATTATTTTGCCCAAAAAAGCTTTCATTTTTTTTAAGTAGCACAAAAGCTGTAATTGGCATGCTTTGTAAGGAAGTGTCAATGTGCAAGAGAGTGGAGATCACTAAGAATTCTTTTACGGGTTCTTTCCCCTTTGCACCACCGCCTCCTCAGCAGGGTCACTGAGATCACTAGCTTTTCTTGAAATGGCCATTTTCACTGGCAGGTGCATTATACCCTGTATTTTCAGATTGTTTTTCCATTCTGAATGTTTGGCAGGTTGATTGCTCTGGCTGCATTGACGGAGAAAGGGCTGACAAATGCGGTTGGGCTGGCTGAAAAGACAGTGATTACTGTTTTCCTTTGTGGCTGATTGAGGCCCTTGAAAGGAAAGATTTTAACCTTCACCATTTGGTTCAAAAGTATGAGCATATATTGAAATCATTCATGCCATTTATCCTAGTTCTGTAAACTTGTCAGAACATAAAAATCGCTCAATTTCAAGTAATGTAGGATTGGCATACGTCATTATCATTTTGATTAAGTTGGAGTTTGTATTATTGTGTGCATTATACAGTGTCATTTAAAGCTTTCTTTCCTGCAGGTACAGTTATATTTTTATTGCCTATACTATGGAGTTAGAAAGATTTTCAGACCTCTTTAAACCTATCACTATGTGTGTGGTTTGGCAGCTGGTATGGCCTACAAGCTGTATTTTGTTTGCAGGGTAAAGGCTTGTCTGTAGACCTCCTGGAGTGCTGGTAATTGCACAGGCTTGCCATTGGGGAAAGACATGATTGGAAGCAGTCAGGCAGAAAAATGTTGTGCCATCCCATTGCCACCTCATAGCAGAGAGACAATCCTAGCAGTACCATCTGGTTGTTGCTATCTAGTCAGCTGGCCTGGCTGCTGGGACCATGGCTTGGCAGCTGGTTCCCATCCCTTGACCACCCCCCCTTTTTTTTTTTACCCTTTTTGTGTGCATACATGTGGATTTTTTTTTCCTTTACTTTTTGTGTTAGATAACTTTGAACATGGGTCAGGGAGATGGCTGCAACAAACAAGCCTAGTCCCTGTTGAATACTGTCTCATTACTTGTGATGAGGCATGCAGCAGTCTCCTGCTGCCATTCCCTTATAAAGCAGATGACATAGCTGTTTAACCAATAAAAAGAATCTTTTCAGAAGCTTATTCCAGAAAGTGGGTGAAGAAAAACCAGGAAAAACATATTCCACAACACTAAGTAATTTAAAGGTATTTTCTGGTCTACAGTATTCAAAGAATAAAATGTAGAAATGCAGAAAGTGCTGTAAGTCTTGTCAGTATGCCTGAACATTAACATTTTGTTATTCATTGCAATTAGGGAAAACACATTTTCCTGTAAAGTTCTCATTGCCAAACATGATACAGATAATGAGACTTGCATCTAGAATGACAGAAAAACGTAATCTCTCTGCTATTATCCTTAGCAAAATTTGCCTCTCAGAATAGCAACCTGAAAGCTAATGTAAGCCATCTTCATGCCATGTGCAGACCCATTAGACTCTGATGGTTTCAGATCACAAGTAAGCAGCTGCTCTGTAGTCTTAGATATTTGATTTTTCTTTATTCTGCAGCATTAATGTGTCAGTATGTTACACAGAACATGCATCCACCACATGGTTTTGTGTGGAATCATAAATGCCTGGAAGAGATTTCTGCTTTGGATTCTTTACAATTTCTTGTGTGTCTTAATTCAGTTTATGCAACTACATAATTTAGTGCACCTAAAACCCAGGTGTAGACAGTATTCCAATGATATTTTGGTTGCGATAATGTTATCCTGGGGACTGCATTTTACAAATACAACCATTTTAAGCTGCATGATACCATTTTACATCAGCTTATTTGAGATTCATATGGAATGTTACTGTTACTCTTCAGAAACACTGACAGTCTCACCATAATGTTTCTCCTTAGATGAGGAAGAGGAAGATGATGTGGTTGCACCAAAACCATTAGTTGAACCTGAGGAAGAAAAAACATTAAAAAAAGAGGAGGAGGAAGAAGGTACAGTTCACCTCAAGACGTTCTCAGTGTGCTGTAAAGAAAGGCATCAATAAATTTTTAACTTTTTCTTCCATTAATTTAAAATTAATTTGTTAAATATCAATCAGCTAGCAAAATATAGAATGTAAAAATTACTTAAAATCATGATAAAGACTTGCTTTTCTTTCTTGAAAAGAATTGGTGAAAGCATGCAGTCCAGAAAATGTATGTATAAATTTTTTTCAGCTGCCCCTCATGAACTTACAGAAGAGGAAAAACAACAAATTTTGCATTCTGAAGAATTTTTAAGTTTCTTTGATCACTCCACAAGGATTGTTGAAAGAGCCCTTTCTGAGCAAATCAACATTTTCTTTGACTACAGTGGAAGAGACTTAGAGGACAAAGAAGGGTAATGCGAATGTTGAATACTTTCCTGTGAATGTCCAATACTTTCAATTGAAGAAGTGATGTAAGATTAATATCTCTTAATTGTCTTTATAGAGAGATTCAAGCAGGAGCAAAACTGTCCTTAAACAGGCAGTTTTTTGATGAACGTTGGTCAAAGCATCGTGTTGTCAGTTGTTTGGACTGGTCATCTCAGGTAAAAAATAATGCTTAGATTAAACAGTTACCTTTGTAAGTTGTTCTGTGTATTTGACTCTAATAAAAAGTACAGTTGATACAGGCTGCATTTCTAAATGTGTTCTTTCCATGGTTTGTAAAAAGTAGAGAGAGCTGTTAATCTTTTGTGAAAAGTAGCAAAAGGTTTGTATTATGAAAAAGTCTTTGGCATATTTGCTTTTGGTTTATAGACTCCTTTGAAAAGGTAACTCTGAGCTTCACTGAAAAGAAAGCTCACTTAAAAGTTTTACAGTTAAAAGCAAGTTATGATGAAAGAACAAGACTGATGTGTACGCTAATGCTGTTTTATGAACTAAATTAGTAACGATTACGGTTTTAACGGTAATTCATTTGTAACGTAAGGTGGTTTTTTAACCCTATTTTGGTGAAAGAAAGCAAAGATTCTAGGATTATCTGAAGCATTAGCTAGTCATCTTGCTTACTTTGAGTTTTTTCCCACTAACTCTGCAGTACCCAGAACTACTTGTAGCCTCTTACAACAACAATGAGGATGCGCCTCATGAGCCTGATGGGGTCGCCCTTGTATGGAATATGAAGTACAAGAAAACTACCCCAGAGTATGTCTTCCACTGCCAGGTATGATTCTGTCTTGGGAGGTTCAAGATTTTATGATGATGATGAATTCAGACAAGTGCCGTCCTGATGTTTGTCAATATAATAATTTCATTGGGCTGACATTCACTTTAACCACATTTATTTGCTAACAGACGTTGATAGCTAGAGGTTGCGGCTGAGAAACATTATCCTGTTTCAGAATTTCTGACATCATTCAGAATTCAGTCTTGTTTGAGAACTGATTTTCTTACTTTATTTAAAAAAAAAAAAATCTTCCTGTGTAATGGTTGAACCACAGAGGTTTGTATGTGAGGTCATTGAGTGGGATTGTATATACTACTACAGCTTATTTTACTGAATAAAATGAAGACAGCCTGAGGAGATGGAGCAAGGATGAAAACTAGAAACGTGCATCAAGAAAAAGGCAGATGGAAGTTTTCTAGTACTTTTCTGAAAGATAAAAACATGCCATTATGCCAAGCCTGAGATAGCCACTTTTTTTTCTGTTGTTTTGGAAAACTACATAGTTGAATCAAAATTAAACCTCAAGTTGTCACATTACTGTCAAAGCTCATATTGCAGAAGTAACTTTGTTGTATCAAAATGTATTTCCACATTCTCTAAGAAAATAACCACAAAATTTGGCAAAACATTATTAAAATTTTGTGGGTTGCTGGGCCTTCCTTTGCTAACAAACTATGCTAGGAGGAATACAGATGTATGTGTGTGAAAGAAAAGAGGAGGAAAACTTCATTTTATTATGATAAAAAGACTGCTGAGGGATCACAAAGGATATGTGAATCCTTAAGTTCATTGGACATTGAAATAGTGTATTGAATAAATCTAGGCAAAGAACTTGTTCTGATATTTGTCCTCATTTTCTTTAGACATAGTGTCATTGAATGATAGTTTATGTATATTTTGTTGTTTGTTTTTCTTCCTTTCAGTCAGCAGTGATGTCAGCTACATTTGCAAAATTTCATCCCAATCTGGTGGTTGGTGGCACATACTCAGGCCAGATAGTGCTGTGGGATAATCGCAGCAATAAGAGAACCCCAGTGCAGAGGACTCCACTTTCAGCTGCTGCTCACACGGTAGGAGGTGAAATACCTTCAAGGACTGTGCCCTGTTGAGATGTGTTTAATGTCTAGGAAACTCTGTCCAGTGCACTTGATTGATAATGCTTAAATGTTCATGTCCATATTTTGGACATTCAGAAAAATAGAAGTGTCAGAAAAATCAGTACCAGTTTTACAGGGGAGTACTTGTACTTTTGGTTGTGTTCAATCTTTCATGCTTTGTTAAATGGTGAAGTTGTATATTTTACTGTATGTTAATTATACCAGAACCAGTTATTACCTGTAAATTCCTTTCTGATAGTGTTTTACGTTTCTTAGCACCCAGTGTACTGTGTGAATGTTGTCGGGACCCAGAATGCTCATAATTTGATTAGTATCTCAACTGATGGGAAAATATGCTCTTGGAGTCTGGACATGCTTTCCCAGCCACAGGTAAGATAACTTTGGATATATGTAGTATTTATTCCAGGTTAATATTTTGTAAAAAATTTAACTAACTTAAGAAACATTAATCAACATTTTCCCAACACCCAGAATTAAAGTAGCTTGATATTTGATAAAATATTTCCCCACCTGCAGAATCAAATATTTTCTGTTGTATATTTTCTTTTGTGTATTTTTGTTGCACTTGTATTAGTGGTGAAAACAATTTTAATAAGAGAACTTCCTGCCCAATTTACACAAGTGAAATAAAAACCCCTTCCTGTTGCAAAATCTAAATGATTTTGTAGGTGTTAATATTTCTTTTCATCAGTTAAGTTGCTGATATTTTCACTACAGGATAGCATGGAGCTGGTTCACAAACAGTCCAAGGCTGTGGCTGTTACCTGCATGTCTTTCCCTATTGGAGATGTCAACAACTTTGTTGTTGGCAGTGAAGAAGGCTCAGTGTACACTGCATGCCGTCATGGCAGGTGAATACAAACTTTAATTATTGAAAGGAAATAAAAATAGTGAAAGGATGAGTCTAAAATTATTTACAGTCCTAAAATTATTTAAAGTGCATGTTTCCTCTGTTGTGTTAAAGGAGTTCCAAGTAGCTATATGTGAATTGCCATGCACACTTTTTCCTGAGTAAGAGCTTCATTAAAAACAAAAGCAGTTGGAATACTGAATTGGTATTATGAGTTGTGTTGATGAGGACAGTGTAAGTCACTGTGGTTTTATTCATTTGAATTGTAGCAGAACATTCCAAACTTTGTATCAGTTTTGTAGATAATTGTACAGTAACATCACGCACAAATCTTAAATTGGCTAGCTGTTCTCCTGCTGTTCAATCTATTTTGAAATTGTCTTGACTGTATCTTATCAATTGCTTTCTTAAATACAATTGAGTGTCCAGGTTTCATCGCAAATACACATCACCCTCGCTGCGCAGCTTTTTGGTTCCAAAATACCCAAAATTGTATCACTTTTGTGTAACATCCTTCCCATCTGTTCCCCCCCTTCTTTTTCATTGCTCCTGATAGGAGGCTATTAGGGATATATTGTTACTGGTTTATATCTGAACCCTGTGTCCATAAAGTACATGCAACTTCTCTTAAGTCAGTGGGAGTTTTATGCTCATTCCCGAAGACTGGATTTTGTTCCTTGTGTGAATGGAAGTTTTAGCTATTGCTTGGAGGACAATGTAGTTAAATGTGTGGACTGGTACCTGCTGAATGAGTCTCTTCTCCCTGGGATATATTCTGGCGCTGAGGGTTAGTAGAAAATAGATGTTGAACTTAAGGTCTATTTTGAAGCCTGGTCTTCTGTGATCCTGCTGTGGTGAAGCCTTTTGCAGTGAGGTAACATCCATATAAAGCAGCAAAATCTTCCTGTGGCTATGTTTAAATTGCATTTCAGTGCTATCTCTGTCTGCAGATGTACAGTTTCCAAATAAATTAACCTTGGTTGTATATTCTGAAACAGCAAAGCTGGAATCAGTGAGATGTTTGAAGGACACCAGGGACCAATCACAGGTATCAACTGCCATGCAGCAGTTGGACCTGTAGACTTCTCACATCTTTTTGTCACCTCTTCTTTTGACTGGACAGTAAAGCTTTGGACAACTAAGGTAACTTAGATAGTTCAGTGGTTTTCTTCGTAGCCCTTGACACAAGGTGGTGCTATAATGTAAGCTACTCAAGGCAGTCCACTAACCTGAAGTCAAATCCTGTGAAGCCCTGAGGTTCTTAGCTGCAGTCCTGCAAAGAGGAGGCAGCTGATAAGCAAAACTACAGTTAACAACATAAAGCTTTGCTTTCAGCTTGTACATCATTTGTATACTTCTGATCCATTCTCTTCACCCTTTTGCCCTTTGTTATCAACAATGATTACAATGTAATCAAATGTAAATCATGTTGTAAAGTCAGTTGCTTCATATATTCATAAGGCAAATGTTTTGCTACAATTTTTGTGGAGCACTAAGGGACAGCACCAAAACTGATGTCAGTTAAAATTCCTGAGGCTCACAACTGAAATATGTCATTCCCATTGCCAGAATTACTTCTTTGTCAGTTTGATGCCCTGAGGAATGCAAAGCAGAGGAAGCAGAGTTAGAATCTCCCAGTCATAGTCAGTGAATTATCATTGGCTTGATTTACAAGATTCTTAATGTGTTAAATTTACAGTCTTTTAAAATGTTTTCTTGCTTTTGATTGTTTTACAGTAGCAGCCAGCAAATGGGCTGCATGCTTTGGAAAGCATACCTTTAATAATAGAATTAATTTTGGGCTGGTTTCTGCAGAGGCATTTTTTTAAAGCAAGTCAAAATGTGAATTCCTTTTTAGTTATTTCTGGTAATGATATTGAAGTTCTGTATTTTGGTTTGCCCTTTAGCTTTATAATTTTGAAGTGCAGGTTTTGGGTATTGCATTTTCATCATTGCTTTTTTTCAGAATAACAAACCTCTCTACTCCTTTGAAGACAACTCAGATTATGTTTATGATGTGATGTGGTCTCCAACTCACCCTGCCTTGTTTGCCTGTGTGGATGGGATGGGCAGACTTGACCTGTGGAATCTTAACAATGATACTGAGGTGAGGAAATCAGGTTAGCAGTCAAATGTAGCTGGAAAATGGTTTGTACACTTAAAAAGAAAAAGTCAGGAGTTTACCATAGTGTTTTGGTTTGGTTTTTTGTTGTTCTTAGATATTCTGTAGTTCAAGTAGCTTCTGTGTAATAGACTGCAGTCTTTGATTACAGGGTTGCAACTCAAATGACTCCTTATAATGCATAACAACAGTAATTGTTTTACCTATAACAAGAGTGCAGAACATCTGTTGGTGTAACACTGGTCCATGTTGTGAAAGTGATTATAGATCTCCCACCCCGTGACCTTGTCAGCCTATAGCTTAACAGTGTGAACAAACTTGTTACCACACACCACTGTTGTTCCTATTGCCATGGGAATACTGAAGTGAAGGTGTCACTTGTTTCTCAACTTAGAGAATTGAATGTTTGGTTTTCTGGTGTGAGGTATGAACTTTGGTATAGTATAAATCTTTTCCAAGACTTGTTGGAGGTAGGTCGGAGGAAAAACCTGACAGATAATTAGTACTTTAATTTTACATTCTTAAAACTACATATAGAAAAAAGTTGTAGACCATATGCCAGCCGCTGGCTTCAAATTGGAATTACCTGATTCTAGCCTTTTGGACAGGACTTGACCTGCTAAAACAGCTGATTTCATCCCTGCTTTCTGTCATAATCTTTCTTGAGATGCCAGGGCTCCTTGTCATTGACATGAATGCTTGTCTGTGCCTCCTGTGTCACAGGAAGAGTGCAGATGTGCTTTGTGATAGTGGACATTTGAACTTTGGCCAAGGGACAGAAAATGTGTTGTTTTGGACACGTCACTAAGAGTCTTTGTATGGTGTGCAGTCTCTGATCTGCATACTGCACATCAGCTGAAGTGCTGGGAACTTCTTTTGATACAACACAGAGGGAGTAGGTGTGTTCTGTAATCTACAGCTTGTGGAAGCCTGATACATTTTTAGCAATGTGTTTCAAATCCACACAGGTACCAACTGCAAGCATCACTGTGGAGGGCAATCCTGCTCTGAACCGTGTGAGATGGACACATTCTGGGAGAGAGATTGCTGTAGGTGATTCGGAGGGACAAATAGTTATATATGACGTGGGAGAGGTATGTACACCATGTATCGTGCAAAGTATATTGAGTTTCTTTGCCCTTTACTTAGCAACTTGCTTTTCACTTTTTTTTCTCCTGTCATTACAGGAATCATTTTTAGGTTTAATTTTTCTTTTCAAATTAATGATTCCTTTTAGTGTTTTATTTAGGGTGTTCTAGCATAACTTTTTAGTGTGCTGTCACCCAGTCAAAAAGGAAAAACAGTATTGTAAGGCTGGTGAACTAAGATGAAAGAATCAATGGTTTTGTTTGTAGAGACTTTGTCTTCTTTGTACCTGTGGCACATGTGAATTCTGACCGCAGCGAAGCAGTGTTGATTTTGTTCCTACAGGGAAGCTGTTGCTATTGCAAGTATGTGTACTGCAGCAGTACAAAACTAATTGATGGGCTGAGGGTATAGCATTAGCATTCCCTTTTGGAGGCGGTCTCTCAGATGGAGATGTATAGCCCAAGCTTGTAATAACATCATTATATACTTAAATGCAGGATTCTCAAATTCTGCTTCTTCTATTAGTTAAAGCTATTGATGGTCAATGACACTAAATAAAGGCAAGCTTTTCTATCAGAACCTCTTCTGAACATTACTTAAGTGCTCTGCTGTTCTAAGTGATCTCAGATTTATTTATCAGTAGGTCTAAATAACACCCTCTTTGTCCACAGCAAATTGCTGTTCCTCGTGGTGATGAGTGGACTCGCTTTGGTCGGACGCTGGCAGAAATAAACGCCAACAGAGCTGATGCAGAAGAGGAAGCTGCGACCCGAATCCCAGCCTAGAGCTTAAAAATAGGCAGCACTGGTAGACTTGTGAATGATTTGATGCAAATCCTAAAAGTGCAAGCACGTGTTGGTTCAAATCATAGCTTAAGGGAGGAATATATGGATTCAACTATGGACTTTGAAAACGTATTAAGATCACTGAAAATCAGATCTTGCATTGTCACTTTTTATATATAAATTACAAGCACATTCTTGGATTTGTGTGACTTTTAATACAGTTAACTTTGACTTTGCAAGGAACTTACTTTGCTGAAACACTAACCTGGTGTAAATTTGCTACTTGGCTTCTGAAAATTCCACTCTGAAACAGTATCTTTCTGAAAAGTAAAAGTTCTGTTCCTAAAACTTTCTGTATAACGCAGACTAACCTTCGTTAGGTAGTAAATGTCTGAAGCATTCTTTAATTTGAACTCCTCAAATTACCCATGGATATGCATGCATGTGTTCCAAGTAAATGTCATTGTTCATATATAGATAAGCCTCAGACTCTGGTAGTGGGTAATATATGTGAATAAAAACTTGTCTGTAGTTACAAACTTACTTGATAATCAGCCCTGAATTAATGAAATACGTATTTAATACCAAGTTTTTCTTGTCTGAATTGGTGCATTAAAAGGTGAGACTGATTCATAAATAAATACTATATGAGCACTTGTCAGCTGCCCTGACCTCTAATCTGTGTCCCTGCAGCAGTTTAAAGTTTCTGGGAGCTGCTGCTTTTGTTTTACGACACACATCAGGGAATTCTTTTCTACCCTCAACCTCCACTTCCTAACAAAGCCATTGGCCAATAGGAAAAAGGCTATTGTCAAATTTTTCTTTTTCCAAAGGATAAGGAACTAGATTTTTGCTTAATTTCTCTGGCATAATGATTTGCATAGGCTTGCTACTAATTTTCTGTATGAAGTTAGAGGAAGATTTGTTTCATTGATTTTTAACATTTTTGTTGAAAACAAACTTTGTAATGGCTTCAAACAGAATAGTTGCAATTTCTGTTAAAGGTTAATTTTTTTCTTTCTTAGCACATTATAAAGTTTTCGATCAAGACTAGTTGCAGTGGGGGTGGGGGCCTGTTGTTCGCTTTTGGGGTGGTTTTGATGAATATTTTGAGTTGTAATAATTAGACTCTAAACCAGTATTGATGCCTTTAACTTAGGATTCTATGTTTTTTTCCTGCTGTTCTTAAATCTGCTACAAGCTTATTGTTTTGCCAGAAGACCTGGTCTTATATGCTTAAAAATAGGAAATAGGCTTGTATTTATTGATCAGCTTTATGTCCAGAAGTATTCTCCTTGTTTCTTCATTGTTTGTATTTTAACTTTTTTGTTTTGTTTGGAGTTTTTTCTGTTTCTCCTTCTCTCAGTTCTGTTATGAGCAGCTTATAGAGACACAGGCAGCAGGAACAGCAGTTCTGTCTTCAGGAGGGCGTTTTTTTTCAGTGGGTCTGAAAGTGAAATGTGTTCAGGCTTCCACTTCTGTTGGTGTGCTAAAAGTGTTGCGTGTCCCCCCCTTTCCCACGCAGTCAGGCTGCTTGGTTTGCAGATATTTACCCTGAATGTTTTCCTCAGCCTTACAACAGCAGCTCTGTTCAGCTGAGAAGCCTGTGAACTATATAAAGAACAGGCACATCATGTGACGGTTTGTACCCTTCGGGCACAAGAATTCTTAACGAGCAGAGTGTCTGTTTTCTTGATGTTTTGGCGGGAGGGGGTGCTTGGGTTTTTGGTTGGTTGTTCTTGTGGGTTTTTGTACTGAGATTGTTATTTCTCATTTTGTTACATGTTTCCCTCAGACTTTTTCTTTTCAGAAATCCAGTAGAACAGCCTCTCTTCCACTGACTGTTGCACACATGCAGGTCATATGGCACTAGTTTTGTGTAGTTTAAGCGTTTTAGTAATATTCATTTATTAAATTTAGTACTACTCTGTATTCATTCCTGCTTGTGTTCCTCCCTCCCAGAATAGCTGAGCCCAGATTAAAAATGTTGCCAAACCCATACCTGCAACATGGAGACCAACAGTGATGGTAGGTACTGTAAACGACCATTCTGGGAGCCAAACTGTCCAGTTTTAGAGCTGTAAGAAATACAAATGCTGTTTTGCATTGTAGAGTCTCCTAAGGCCTTGATCAAGTCAGTCAACAAGCTGTGACTAAGATTAAATGCCAGTGGGTACCCACCACTTTTATATCTATTTAGAAACACACAGGACAAAATATATAGATACAAGAGAGGGTTCCTGGGAAGCCTGTCTCTGTCCACAGAACTGTACAGAACGAGAAATTCCTTAAACAGAATAAAACCAGTAAAGACAGGAAGCCTTCTCACTGGGTTATATATATGCATGATGCAGAATAGTGATCAAGATCCCAAGGTCTATTGTAACCTCTGGCTCACTAAATATTATTCAGCACCAGCATATTTTGTATCTTGCTTGGAGCTGAAGGATGGCTTGTCTGTGTAGTGTTCAGCTTTTAAGAAGCCATTTCTTCATAAACCAACTAAATCTCTGATTGGTCTGCTATCACCTGAATAAGTAAATAACAGAACCTTGAATCGGTTCATAGGACTGGGATACGCTGCACTCTGGGGTGCTTATCCCGAGAAGAAACATGTAAAACTCCAGACTGGAGGCTGCTGTGCTTCAGTGAGCAAGGCTGGAAACCCACCCATCTCTTCTCTGGCTGCAGGGTCCTACTTTTCCTCCAGGACTGTAGAAATCTAGACTCCCCTATTTCCTCTGACATTTTTGCATTTAAATATTATACCAGGGAAACTTTCAGCAGACACTAACCCAGAAATAGTTCAAGCTTTGCTTTTTCCTCTCCTTTCACTTCCACTCAGCTTCCACTCCAATCAGTTTTGCATATAAAAATAATATAAAAAGTAACTTTTTTTCACCTCCAGAGAATAACCTAATCTTTCAATGGTACAACAGTCTAAAAATAAAGAGAACACCTTCAATTTTTTTATAACAAGTTTTCTATTCTGTAAAAAAGGCACTTTGAGTAATAAGCCCTGTGAAAATTCTTGAGTCTGCTAATAACTGGCAAATCTCTCATTGTGTTTTAAATATGCTACCATAGAGGTAAGATCTATTACACATTTACTATGACCATGTATTTCCAGAGAATTCTTTGTAACCAAGTAGCGCTGCAAAATAAAATATTGCCTGTGCTCATCTAGTTACTGTATCCTCTTACACTTACAATGCAGCACATTGCATTTTAATTCTTTGCTGTAACTAGCACTGAATTACATCCCTGCAAAGGCTGTGTCCTGTCCTGTACATTCAGTAAAGGGCGCATCTGATCTTTAATCTGTGGAAGTTGTCCTACTGGACAACTTTCTCTAAGCTCAAAGAAGTGAACTGACATAAGTGTTTTTAAACATTTTATTGTCACGATTGTTAACAAAACGCCTTCAAAACATCTGTACATTTCAAACTATTTTGAACTGCAATACCCATTATATAAATGTACGTGTATAGATGCCCTGATGTCTCTGTACAAAGATGTACAATATGTACAGTAACATTAAATGCAAGCTGTGCAAGGCAAAGTCTAGGCTACAGCTTCATGCCACCGGTTCAAACAAGGCATAGAACCACAGCTTCAATCAGTTCCTTGTGTGTAAATAAATAAATGCAGGTATGTATGAATATTAGAAAGGAGCAATTAGATTTGCAAGCTCAGTTCAGCTAGAACACATGCAGCTGACTGGGAAAAATACAGTAGTACTCTTGTGAACTCTTTCCACCGCATCACTTCATCAGGTTGAAACATCTTTTCAGGATTCAACTGCTACTTTTTGCATGAACTGAGGGGATGCCAGGAGCTCGAAACTTTGGAAGATATAAACCAAATTTATTTTCTATACCAGCAAATGTAGCTGTAGCAAGTCTATATCCGCCTATATGTGCAGGGTTTACAGGAGGAAGATCTGAAATTCGAGTTTTTGGGGCAGGTTCTGATCCAACAGGTTTGCTGTTTGAACAAAGAAAAAGAAAAAAAGCCTTTTTATTATGAAATCTAGACTAAGAAATTACTGTCAATAAAGTTATTCAGGCTTGAATACTTAAGTCTTTTGTCTGAGTATGGAAGACTGTTAAAGCTGACCTTAATTACCTCTGATGGTGAAGTGGGGGTCAGACCACTACCTAATTTTAAATCAAACCCAAAATTGAAGTTATAGTTTTACTGAGAGTTTTGTAAATTCTTTTAAATTCCAGTGACACAAGGAAAATGGACAAAACTATCTTGCTACAATGGAAACAGAAATTAGTGTATTGAAATAAATATGAAATGGCTCTTTATTCCCTCATCTGTTTAGAAGGAGCATGCAAGTTTTTCTCAATTATAATAAAAGGAGGGGGAGATTTTTTACATGCTGCAAATTCAAGTACAGGTGCTCAAAGTCAACGAGTTAATGGGTCCCATGCATGAAAAAAATTTTGGTTTTTTAAACTTGGCAGTTATTTTGTTCAAGCTAAATAGCAAATACTTGACTTACTGGCCTCCAAAATCAACATAAAACCATCTCTGCAGAAGTTCATAAGTGACCAAAGTAACACCAAACTGGGGTGAAGATCTGAACACACGAGCTGTTAAATATTACAAATCATAGTGTTAAACAAATGAAATAATTTCTCAGGAGAGAACCTAAACATTTTTAACAAGGTGTTATGTTTTTCACAATCAGACCTTGTAAATACTGCTCTAATTTGAGTTCTTAACAAAGCAAGTGCTAATTTGTAGGTTTGGGGTCAGCCTTAATATCGAGAGTACATTTCTCACCTCCAGCTCCCTTCCACAAAGCTGAAGGGCCTTCTTCCCTCAGAATCTTCCTAAAGCAGTCGATAACTCCACTGTATGTTGTCTGACCAGCGCGAGCTGCCACTTGCAGTCTTGTCTTGATGACATCAGCAGGGGTTACCAAAGAAGCAGCAGGCACACCTTTTAGAAGAAAACCACATTTAATTTGCACAAAGGATCTTGTAAAAGATGAAACACTTCTAACTGAAAAATACAACGGCAAACTTTCAGATTTTTACAAGGGTTAGACATTACCAAAAATGCAGGTTCTTACGCTGGATGCTCATATAAACGGTTGTGTTTCTTTTAAAGGCTATAACTGATAGTAAAGGGAACAAACTACCAACAACGAATCTCTCAACATCTTCTAATGGTCTGGCATTAACAGGAGTTTAAAACAAGATAAAAGACGCTATATATGTAATATATAAAGATTAGTTATGCAGCCTTGCTGTATTCATTAATACTCTACAACATATTTTGCAAGTTACATACATGATTGATTTGGGAATTGAATGCTATGCATCCATTTGTTACGGGTGCTAATGAGAAAACTACTACTTAAAACACCTGTTCTACAGAAATATGTCTGTACTGCTGTTTGGACTGTTCTGTAGGAGAATAGATGCTGCTTACTTCAGGAGGCAAGCCATAAAAAGACTGAGGACAATGAAGGTGTTTTACGTATCTGCTTAGTACCAACAGCATGATAGTAGCCAACGTGATGGAAGAACAAATCTCACTTCCAAGGCACCACTGTTGGCTTTCTAGTCAAAGGAAAGGAGAAGGTTTCCAGAAATGTACTCCACAGCATAAAACTGCATTATCCAAGAGATTTCTGAATACTTGTGAACACTGTAAAAATTTCAGCCCCTAAAAAAGGGGAACCATCTTAGAATTCTGAAATTAATTTAGACTTCTGTTGAAATTTAACAGTTGGTTAATATTGAATTAAAACTTTTAACAAGTCGCTGACGTGCACAGGTGATGATGAAGTCTCAAGTGTCACTGACCGTGTCAGGAGGTTTTAAAGGAAAACAGAAGCACTGTGGTTAACCCTGCAAGCACACACTAATAGCAGTATGCAGATTTCCCTCTACAGGCAGATCCGTTCAGAATGTATTCTTCCGGCTGTGCACGTGTAACAGGAATAGAGAAAGCAATTGGGAATTTGAAATCTGCAATTCAGAAAGGCAGATTCCTGTACATATAAAACTAGGCCTGCAAGATTTACATACATTTTTAAAAGGGTTCATCACTTAGTATGAGCAACACAGAAACACCAATCAAATGAAGAGAAGCTGTAAAAGTTACAGTCTAAAAATAAACTCTTGTATGAAACACGAGTTAGTAATATATTAAAAGATACATATGAGTATTGTACGAGTACAATAAGCTAAATAATTTTCCACTTCTGGCAGCTCCGCACTACTGAATGGATAAACGGGGCTACAAATGTGTAACTCATTTCCCAGCTGATTTCCCTTCCCTCTGGCACGAGGAACACACCAACTGGCACGGAGCAGGTGCAGCCGAGCTCTGTACCAAGTCCACTACGGGAAACTGCTCTTCACACACAGGCGCTCGTGGCTGATGTGTATGCACTGATTCCTTAGGACTGTAACAGGTAACAAAGGGTCTTGCTCAGCCCAGGGGTGTTTCTAAACTGCAGATTCCAACACTGAATTGTTCAGAGTGGAGAGGCTGTGTGCAGATACCTGGTTTTCATCCAGTGTGCTCGCTCTTGGCAGTGCAGAACCTGGTGATCTCTGTCTGCATGTTTAAGTATCCACCACCACAGTCCCTACAGCTTGTCTTTTTATATCCCTTGCCATTCAGTCAAAACTTATTATTACAGCTGCATATTGTCTTAATACTAAACTTGTTTGAGAAGCCTTAAAATATTTTAAATTTAAGAGTATGATACTTCAGCTTCTTTACAAACTAATGCCGTATTTTCAGCAATTACATTTGAACAAAGTTTCTTTTAGTTATTCTAGAATCCACAACTAGGTAAGTCATTTTCTTCCAAGCTCTTATGATCTCTCATTTTATGTTCATCAAAGATTCAAATTAGCCTTCAACTCTGAGAGCTCAGTAACAAGTAAAACCCCATTGAGACAGACAGATCAAATTTGACTACAAGTTGCTGAGCTGCATTACGCTGTTTATCCACATTATGCAAATGTAATTAGCTCTCATCAAAATTACATCGCCTCCCACTAAGGATAACAGTGATCAAATTTAGATTAAATCACATACAATGGTACAGTACCCTTCCTTTATATGGGGCTACTGAATGAATATTAAATGTTACTCACTAAAGAATAAAAAAATTACTTTTAGAAAACATTCTGCAAAATTACCTGCAATGGCTCCAGCTGCAAGGAGATTAAGCCCTCCCACATGGCCACTTTCATCAGCAAACATCAGTTTACTATGAGCATAAACCGGAAAGTAGATTGCAGAAAAGGGAATGTCTCTGAGGAAACACGCTTTGGCACCCTGACACAGAGAAAAGAAACATAATGCAAATAAATTCCATAGATTAGGGTAAAATTCATATCCAGCAAGCAGCCTGAACCCAGAAAGTACAAACTCTTTTTATCTGCCACATAAATAACACAGAAAATAAAATCTCTCAGGAAACAAGATACAGGGAATTTGAAAATAAAAATAAAGTACATCTAAAGTGTCTGGAATGAAGAAGATTCAAGGTTCATGTCCAATTTTGGTAAGCCATAGGTGACATCAATCCTGACATCAGTACCTAGGATAAATACTTTTTACTTATTATGTGTCCAAAGGCAGTGAAGTGACCCTTACGTCTTGCTGACAACCCACAGCCAGGGAAGCGGCAAGACAAGTCCCTGCAGGCCATTCTTTCCACCAAACACAAAAGCGCTACTAGAACACCAACGAGGACTCTAAGACCTCACACTGGTCATCATGTGGTTGACCAAAGAAGCTGCACTGGAAAGGTAACAAAAAGAGCAAAAACGCTGTGAAACAGGCACAGTTTAGTAAGGAAATGCAATGGTCATGAATCTCATCTACTGAATTCAAAACAAAAACCTTCAGCTCTGAAAGTAAATGTGCACATTTTTATAGTATTATTGCAGGTCTACGGACAAATCACATAAAGCAATGTTTTGTAAGTGCACAGCTAATATAACTGCTGAATTTACGTATTACCCCTTGCACTTGCAGAAGATACAGGAAGAAACACTCTTCCTTGTTTAAGAAAACTAATAGCTTCTGCTCCATTACATCTGATCTGTAATGATGGCAGTAAGTACACCTGCAGGGAAGGAATCTGTTGACTGGCATTCTGCTGAAGTACCATCCAGTATGGACTTTTTTCAGTGGAATTTATTGACAAATCCCACCACTTAACTTCTTAAAAATCTGAATCCTACTAAACTCCACTACTGTTTCACTGCCATCAAACTATTAAGACAAAGAGAATATCCTGCTGCAAAGATAACAATAGAGATAACAGAGATTCAAAATAAATGTAAGAAGAACGCACAGGGAAAGCTAAAGAAACTTTTCAAAAAACCCCACCAAAGGAAATGATCAGTGCCAGGAGCCAGCAGGTCTGCAACACAGGACTCCCTGTAGCTTGGCATAAAAGCCCAAAGGATAGAATGGGGGAGTATTTTTTTGTATCCCACTGCCATTAATATAGAAGTGAGTTTCTTCAGTTTTCCACTGTGGGGCTGCCCTGCAGGAAGAGATTGGTTTTAAATTCAAAAGATGTCTTTGTTTTTAAGAGTTTTTGTTTCAACAGTACAAAAGTTTTGCATAAAACGGTGGAGCCGCTCCAAGCAGAAGCACGTACCTTATAAAGACCGAGAAAGCCCAGATCTTTTATAACAGAGAGGGCACTGACTCTGGGTCCTGTAGTAATTTCTCCTGCTACCTGCAACCGAATCTTTACAATTTCCAGAGGATTAGTGAAGATGACCTGGGAAGCTCCTGCCTGCAAACCCAAAGAAAAAGAAAGTAAATTGCGTTACAAGAGCATGTGGTGACGTACTGACTTTTGCAAGGTGCTGAGGGCCTTCACTTCTCACTGCATTGGCTGATATTCTCATGTAAAAATATATGACAGATATTTAATAAACCACCTGTGTGGAAGTTAAAAGCCCCAGGTCAGAAATCACGGGTTTGTACAAAATAAATTTTTACATTTATATGTTTATAGTTCACAGAGGTGGATTAATTCAGTTTCTCTCTGCTCTTCTCCTTGACATCATTTTCTAGAAGTCATGGCTCTGTTTAAAAGTCTATCAGGTATTACAGGAAATACTAAACTAAATAATCATTAAACTTGTGCTACTAGAGCATCAAACACACATAAAGAAGACCTTATGTTTATTCAATAATAATCCATCACCAATGTGTAGACATGCTATTTGCATTTAGAAGTGATACTGTTTAGAAGGTAAATTTGCATGTAATAGTGTAATTTTAAATTATTAGAAAAGGTGTTTGGAGTTTTGTTTAGCAGTCTTTAATTCTCCTAAGTGGAAACAAAATATAAAATTTAAATAGGAAGAGTAACATTTCAAAAGCGATAGAAAGAGAAGCCATATCTTTGAGCTGAGCATGACAGATTGTACTTGCAGGAAATACTCTGTTAGCATCGCTGAAGGACTACCTTGCAAACTTCCAGGAATAGCATTGGAAAGCTGCTTCTGATTCTGCACTTTAACCAAAGACTTTCAAAGAACTGTGTTTCGGGTTTGAGAGGGATTCAATCTGACAGTTCAGTTTCAGAGACATGTAAACCTATTTAAAATGACATGTTTAGATTTCTCCCTGGTTTGCTGTAGGTACTACCATTCACTTCTGAAGAAGTGTGTGGTTCATCACAAAACAGCTAAATTTTACTAAGCTTTCCCCCCGCTTCTCCCTAAGTCACTCTTTCTCATTTAAAAATTAAACCCACTTCCTTAAAATTTATGGCATATAACCACTTGAATACAGCCAACTTTAAAAAGCACTTCTTCCACAACAGAAAAGCTCATCTTAATTCTGATCTATTCCTCCAATCCATCAAATTTCAGTGAAGTAAACAAATGCACACCATCTGCAATTAAACCTTTTCACCACTTCCAAATTGCCCAGGAAATAAACCATTCTTGTAGTGGGGGGATGTGTGTGCATGCAGGGGTGTGGTGAAGTAAAATCAATAGTTTGAGACTCCAGAAGAGCATGCACAGTGCGCTCTGCTAATTGATTCAGAACTGATGAACACTAATCCTTTCTGCCTTCGCACAATCTTCCTCTCTCCAGCAGCAGGCAGAGTAAATTTCAGATTAGCCCTGAAGCACGGTTTAGAAGTTGGTAACCTGAATTATTCTAGACTAGAGACAAAAAAGCATTGCAAACCTCATCAGCCCTTGCTGGGAATGACCAAGCCCTTCAGTACTATGCACGGGATAGGGGCAGGAAGCATCAGCATCTCCACTGGCCACGTGTCCAGTACCTCACCGAGCTGTTCCTGAGCCCACTGCCCACCTCATTTATGTTACTGCAAGCCTCATTTATTACTCCACTCAATAGTGGCACCGTTACAGCCTTACTGAGGCACCCTGACCCAAACAGTGGGAGATCAACCCCTGCTTTGATTAATCATCTCCACTGGAGCAGTCTTGAACACTTCCCACTCAAATTATCAGTCTATACTGTTCATCTTAATTTTATTACCTCACTTCACCTCTCAGAAAGAAAATCCAAACCTATGTTTTTGTGGACATTTATTGCAGCCATCAGGAAGATCACTAGAACTCCCAGACCAGCCAAAATGACTCCCATCTTCTCTGTTCCTTGGACTTACTGCATGGTGTTAACTCAGTTACGTGACACCACTCATGTCCAAAGGCTTTCTTCAGCCTCTCTTTACTTCTCATCTCACCTTTTCCTTCCCAGGTCACACGCACCCACACATGCAAGATGAGAGGGCTGTCTTGCTACACAAAGCTCCAGTCTAAATACAATTTATAAAATTTGCATCTGGAAAGTTCTGTTAAACAACCTATTTTTTTTTCGTTTGTGTTGCATTAAGCAGAAAACTAATTTCAAATGTTTAGCATTTCCCTACATCATTTTAAAAAATAATTTTGGTAGATAAAATGTTAAGCAGCATGTTCTGATTATATAATACAATGGTCCACACAACAAAATTCAAATAACTTTAAATTGCAACACTAGGCTAGAAACAGAAATTCACTCTTTCTAGACAATTACCAGCTACCTGCCTATTAAATATGCATTATTTGTTTACATATATATGTGAAATTCCATTTTTCATTTTTAATGTTAAAAATTAGAACATCCTGCAGAGCAGCCAAAATAACTTTTCCTATTTGCCTAACACCCACCACAGAAACACAAATAGGCCAATTTGTAAATGTTTCTATTTTCTACCCTGAATTCAATCTTCAAGCAATTAACATATTCCTCTCCTAGGTGCACAACTGCCTACCTTTCTGTCAAAATCAGCAACAGCCCTCTTCTGATACAGAAAGGAAAAGGGAAGACTCTTACCACATTTTAATAATTTAGCAGCAACACTAATTATATATACAATGTTACAAATTCTACATTATACAGAATTATGTATGAGATAAAATAATATTAACATATGATTTGATTATTGGGTTATTGAACAAAATAAAATATAAGGAAATTCCTATGCTTATATTATCAGTAGAAAACTAATTGAAAAGCTCTTTAATTACATTAACACTTTGAACATTGAGTATTTACAGTGCTGGCAAACTTCTCAACAGGCAGCTTTCTCAAAAAGAGTGGTAACAGTCTAGATACCCAGTTAAATATTCCCTATGAGCAACATGTACTTCTAACCAAGTCTTGACTTATCACACTGTTGTACTTGGAGCTCAGCACACTTCTGTGCTCAGCAGTGATTTGGTTCACACAAAGAGGAGCGCTGTGCTCAGGGGAGTTGCACGAATGAGTTGGGTCCTTCAACACCACAGGTACAGGTAAGACAAGCACTGGCTTTAATGCAGAACATGTAACACAAGAAAACTCTCTTTTCCACTGTGTATTTTTTAAAGAATGTATGCAAGGGTTGCTTTTTGTTAGTTTGTGATTTCTTTTTAAGTAAAAGGTGGACTGTGTATCTGACAAAGAACGTGCGAGGTGGAGGAGAGTGCTGCCTTGGGGAGCAGAAGAGGATGCAGAGAGTGACACAAAGGATCTCCAAATAAAAGTGAACTGGAAGCATGCAGGGTTTCAACACAAATCTCCATGCTCCTGTACAAATCACTGGCAATCAGTGTCATTCTTTTTCAAAGTATCTTACTTCAGCTGTCAGCTGTGTATGTTAAATACATGTGCACATGTACATTCGCACAGAGGTATACATTGCACTCCTTGAATTTCTTTTGGAGATGGTGCACTAAATCTAGATCCCCCCCTCATAAAAACCTCTCTTCACACATAAATTGCAACAGACACTTTAAAAAAGGTTGACAAATTTGTTTCAGAATGGAGGTTATTCATACACATCAAAAATACCAGTAATAAAAGCTTCTACTTAACCTTAATGTCATGTAAAATAACTCTACAAGGAGCAAACGAAGGAACTAAATCTGACAGCAAAGGTTATGAAAGAAAAGATGTAGTTTGAGATCCCACAGCAAACGCCCTATGACATGCCAAAGGCTGAAGGAAATACACAAATGACCCTGCAACATGAGACCTCTTGCCCTTTCCAATTCCACCCCAGAGGCATATGCTACAAAGGGGGAGAGGCCTATTTCAAGCCCTTCCTTCCTTCCTTCCTTTTTGAAACCACCACATCCTGGACCACA
This sequence comes from Cephalopterus ornatus, assembly GCA_013396775.1. Lineage (NCBI taxonomy): Eukaryota > Metazoa > Chordata > Aves > Passeriformes > Cotingidae > Cephalopterus > Cephalopterus ornatus. The sequence continues at coordinate 912,108 of VZRE01005141.1, read as the reverse complement.
GATATGTCCCATACAAGCAGCTGAAATAAGATGTTACTTAAACCAGACTTGTTTAAACACAACAAAAAAACTTGCACTTTTTTCTCAAGGCAAAGCGGTCATTGTTCATGAACCTACAGTAAGCTTACCGTCTCCTTTATTAAAAACAACCATTTTCTCCCAGATTTTAAATGTCCACAACAGAGATCAAGATAAAGTAGTAAAGTTTAACTCTGCTTCTAACTTTATCTGTTTAAAGTATAATAAAAGAAGCAGAGTATCTTTAGGATTTTGAAGGAAAAGTAGCCTGACAGCTATCATTCTATATTTTTGTGTTCATTAAACAAAACCATTAACATTTTAAATTGTCTTTTCAAAAATAAATATTTGACACATTCCTGTTTGCTTGATAAAGCCATATACATGTTTGTTTGTATGTATGTATATATTAATAAATATGTATGGAAATTATTTTTTACAAGTATACCAAAATATTTAGACTAAATGTTAGATTTAATGTTTATAAAACTTTAAAATTCAGTGGTAAATTTGGACCTCTCTATGTATATATGTGCAAACACACACACACACACACATCCCAACCCCTAATTATCAACAGATGCATTGCCTACACCTCAGTGAGGGTTTCTAGACCCTTTCTGCCTGGCGCTCCACATCCTCTTCCTCCTGCAGCATAAAGCAAAAATATCTTTCTGATGCAACATGATTCATCCATTCAAAATGCTAAGCACCATGCACATTGCAATGATGGGAGGAATCAATCCATTTCTTCCTGTGAAACTCACAGGAATTACAGCCTAAAATCACAGCATCTCTGTCTCCTGTAACAGTAATTACAAATCATTTACTCAGCACTGGATGTCTACTTCAACATCACTTCCCAACTGGGGATGAGCAGTTGCCCTACAGCACCTTGCCCTCAGGATGTACTCACATGTGTCATGCGTGTGAGCTCCTTTGGGAAGCACTGCCTGTATCAGGTACACGTTCCCTGCTTCCCGGGCCTCTGTCGGGATAGAGGAAAGCATTGCCAAAGCCTCACTCAGTCTCCCTGCAACTCAAAGCTACTGGTAACTGAAAATTCCAAAGGCAGGAATGCAGGTTAATCACTGAATTGTAATGAAATGTAATTCAATTAATTGCAGTAACAGTAGGGAAAGAAATTGTTTGCTCTGAACATGCATAAATGTGGACAGTGCTGTTGATGATCAACAAATCAGCATGCTCTCAGGAAGGTAGGAAGATGGGATATCAGTTTCATCCATCAGGGACCAGAGCCCTTTCATTGACAAGTATGACCTGACTGCTGTAACTGAGCTGCCCCACACTGCTGCTCTGTAGTTTTCAAATACAGCAACAGCTTGAGAGCAGCTGGGAATATTTGGGCTCTGATAGAGCAGACCCTACACTTCCCAGTGACATTTACACTGCCCAGCAGGTAGGTTTAAAGGAGCACAGGGCGCGGGCTGCCTGTGGGAGGTCCCTGCCCTGCAGTAAGGAAGGAGAGACAACAGACAGGCAGCTGACCATATAAACAGGCCACTGCCTGGGAAGGTGTCTTTGCTAACTACTGTGAGAATGAGATGTTTCCTCTAAATGAGAATGGGAGTTTATTCCACAAGCTTACAGAAGCTGAGACTAGTTGGAGCCTGAGAAGTAAGATTTTGGCCAAAGAGCCTCTGGGCATTAGCATTGCTGGGTGAGGCCCATGGCTGCACGGTCCAACACTGCCTGCACACACTCCAGAGCTGAGACACTGCACAGCCTAGGCAGGGGCTCTTAGATCACTACTGTCTTAATGTCAAAGGTTTCACCTGTCCTCACATGTGGGTCTTAGAAGACTCTAACACCATTCATAAGCTTTGATACAGCGCTGCCATCCAGAGAGGAGAAAACTGCCATGTCTGCTGGAACCTTTCCCAAGCTGCCTCTACTTCCTCACAAGAAATTTTCTGGTTGCTGTTTCAGGACTGTGGTATGCACAGTGTGCTTCTGGACACCGTGCAAGAGGGAAGACTTCAAAAGCATGAAGGGCCTCTGCTGTAAACTCTGTAAAATGGCTGCAAATAGAACATGCTCATCTGGCTCATCCACTAGCAGGTCCATACTAGAAATGATGAAAAACTGCATTATTGCTGTTAATGAGGAGATGGCTCAACACTAAACACAAGCAATTGACAGACAGAGACTGTCCATCTCTGAGAACTGCATACAGACATAATGCTGCTTCTTCTGATGTTATGACATGGTAAAAAGTATTTTTTTATGTTTTAAATTTAGCCTATATTTATAGTGCACTATTAGCACAACATTTAAGTGTTGAACAGTAAAAAAAGCCACAAAAAAACAAGTTACCGAAATCCAGATGCTGAAAATAATTTCGGCATGTATAAACCCCAAACAGTGCCATAGTAACCCATCATTTTGAACTAACGAAGAGAGAAGGGAGAGAATAAAGGAAAAATGAAAAAGAAAGGTAGCATCACCCAAACACAAAGCACACAGATTTGTGTGCCACTGCACAAGGAAATAGAGTAAGTTTATTTGTGACACTTCCTTGGATGTAACTGTTGGTTACATCCCATAATATTTTGTAGAAAAACAGTACACGATGAACACCAAAAGTGCAAAGATCAACACTATTTCAGAGCAAGTCAACACAGAAAAGAGTTGTCAAGATGAGGATGAAAAGGTTTGAGGATAGAAAAAGAAAGACTAAGATCAACTTGCTCCTGCTTCAATGAACTGATACTTTCAGACTCCTAACTGTGTAGGCTTGCCAATAAAGATTCTGGTATTTAGCAAGAAGTGGAATTGCTAAAATGTAACTAAGCAGCAGTACAGACAGAAAGTCATCAACTGGTAAGATTATGGATGATCCACAGGAAGCTACAAAGAAACACCCCCCAGGTTGCTAAACTGTGGCCAACACCTCTCCTACAATTTTGTTTAAAATTTTCCCAGATTGAGTGAGATGAATATTATCTTGAAAAAGGAGATGAGAATATCAGCTAAGATAGTCAGCTAGAACAAAGTGTCGTGTTTGGACAGATTACAAATCTGCTCAGCTTCACAGAAACATCCAAATTTCTGAAAGCTTACCTGAAACTCAGTTTCTCCCCAATTTTTGGACACTCACTACAGTCAGACAGCCAAGTTACTTTGAAAAAGGAGTACCTACCGTGAAGTGGAAAAGCCTCTAATGTACATTGAATTTAATACTATATATTTCAGTGCAAAATAATGTAAAATAAAAAAATTATCTGATGTTTGTTTTTAATTATGAATTTAAACACAACACAGAGAAAAACACTAATGAATTATATTCGCTTCTGTTATAAATGACCTGTATGTGCCTTCTCTGTTACTGAGCTTTCCAGAAAAAGGTTAGTCTTCTGCTAGCTACACATTATAGCTGCTTTCTCACATTTCTCAGAAAATAAACTTTATACACTGACAGGTGAAGACTCAACCATGTACCAGGCTGTCAAATTCAATCAGGCAGAACTATAAGCAGCCTCCCTTCAGGGCTGTTTCTTTGAATTAAAAGTTTGCAGAGGTCAACAACCTTTCTGCCCCAGGTTTTGTTGTAAGCTGAGGAGGTTTTATACCAGCCTGTCAGCCTACTCAACTGGAAGTTATTAGTGTTTTCTACTACAAAAGAAACCTATCTCAAGCTTTAAACATTTTACAGAGTTAAGAACTGTAGGAGAATCCCACAAATTAAATTAGCCAATGTGCAAAACCAAAAGAAATCTATCATCAATATCAATTCAAACCACCTACAGATTGCTAAAACATCCACTGAATTTGAACCCTCAATCTAAACAAAAACACAGCATGTTTTTTAAGTGTATTTAGATGAGGGATGTAATTAGCATCTGGAGTAACACAGCTACATTTTTATACAAAGTCATTTAAATGGACAATTCACTCATACCTGCTACCTGGAAGGTAAGGCTACATCACTCATTTTTTTCACATTTTCACAAACAGAAAAAAAAATTCACATATAGCAAGTTAAAGAGTGTATTTCTTTTCCTTCTTAAAATCTTCAGCAAGAAAAAGATTTTTTAAACCATTCTAGCCACCTCCACCCCTGCCCCCAAAAGAAACTCAATCATGTCTATAATCCATTCTCAAGGAATGCCTGTATCTTCCCAAAGAAATTACAAACAGCAACCAAGTAGAACATATGGAAAGGGAGAATTGGCACCCTCTCTTTATCCTTTGTGAATAAAACCACTGCTGGAATTGAAAGTCACATGCTGGGCCAAAAGAAGTAGTTAAATCATGTAATTCCAAGGAAACTTAACTCAGAAGTATGCAAATCTTTCCAAACAGAAAAAGTACTTGTTTTAATTCTTGTGACTGGGAGAAAAAAGAACACTCCTGTTCAAACTGACAAAACACACCCATTAACTGTCATTCCAACTATTCTGCACATGACTGAGAATCAGTTTTTCCTAGAAATACAGGATGGATACTTACACAGCCTCCAGCAAGGATCTCTGCAGGGAGTGGAATGGAACCATCTTTCGTAGTAAATTTGTCTCTAACAAAGTCATTAACCTAATAAAGATACAATATATTACACACTATTTTAAGCTATTTTTCCTCCTTATTAATATATATCAAGTACATCTGTAGCCATATATATTAGAGTGCTTGTAAGTGGTCATCTTTCACACATTTTAGGAAATAACTCCTGTGCATGTTAACAAACAAAAGGATGCCAGGGAGAAAAAAAAAAAAAGATACGTACAGTTAGCTTAATAGCCTTTTCTGGAGCAACACCTATCAGCTGTGGTAACAAGCCTATAGAAACAAAGACATCATAAGGCAACATTATCTTCCTAATAGAGAAATTTGTATTTTATAAGTACAGAAATGCCTTTCTGCACAGGGGATATCCTCTGAGGTGGACAGCATTTAAGTATGGGGTGCTGCTACAGCACTGCACATTCATACCAGTACAATTTTATATTACAACTTCTGTTGAAAATGATAAAGAAAAGGGTGACCAGATTTGCCTTCCTCAACTAAGTCAAGCCTGCTACTGTTGCTTTACAGAAGGTATAAAAAAGTGTAAAGACCAAACATACACCTTGGATACGCCAGCTACATAAAACTTTGTTTGATCTTTTTAGCCCCTTAACATCATTTTCCCATGCAAAGGCTTGTAATGACTTTTTAAAATAGGAGAGTGATTGTGAGATATACCCATGACTGTGATAAATTATCAAATCACTTCTACTTGACTCACTGAGTTTTCTGAAGGCTCCAGTCAACTAAGAATATGAAGGATTTTCCCCTTTCAGTTCAACATGGTAGCATGAACTTCTTTAAACCTTATTCATATTAAGCATTTTTTATCTCACTAAGAGGAAGTATTAGTGGACAGAAACTGATTTTGACAAGGCCCTTGCTCCTGGAAAATAGCTACTATCAAAATGAAATGTCATTTGACAAAAGCACACACACTTTTCCAAGAACTAATAGGTTTAAGAAAAAAATCAGTAGATGGCAGTCTTAACTTCCTAACATACCACATTATAACTACATCTGCTATTTTTAAATCCATTTTCTCCATGGTCATTTTGGCATATGCATAGACTATAAAACTTAAAAGGCTTATTTTTATTAGATGTGGTCACTTTCTAATGTTTTTCCAGAATTATGGAATATCATTTTGTCAAAAGCGGTTGCCAGTTAACAAATAACAGCAACAAAACTGTCTTGATGCAGCTTTCCACTATTCGTTAAGTAAAAAGAATCATAGCTAAAAATTAATTTTTAATGTTCAAAATTCCCAAAGTAGGCTGAGGCTTGCAGAATTTTTATACTACTTCTTTAAAAGGAAACTCAGAACAAATGTACCTAAATAGAAAGTGCAGCAGTTAATGTATGCAGTGTAGTGTTTTCTTCCAATGTAGCACTTTCTGTGCGATTTACAGACTTACTGTGCTGAGGAGAGGTAGTTATTAAATACAAAGAAAGGCTGACAATAACGAAAAGAAATGGTGCCCTCCCAGCCTGAATCTCTGATCTACCATGAAAAGACAACCCATTTCAGCAATGCCTACACTTAAAAAACCCAAAACTACCAGACAATCCCCCCCCTCCCTTTCATGCTGAATTCATTGGGCACACACAGTTGGTGTGCCAGAGAACCTGGGACCTGCACGGTCTAGGGACGGACCTTAGAAGAGACTTCATTAGTTCTGAAGTTGGATGCTAGGACTCAAAAGCATCTTAATTTTCTTCACCAAAATTTATAAGTTTTTTAGAATTACGAATTTTCCAGTATGCATTGAGTTCTATCTTCTAAACTGCAGCAAACAAGTACATTGTACCATTACATAACAGTCTGTATGTACTGCTATATTACAGTACAGTTAGGATAATCCAGCTCAGGAATGTAAGAACCATAAATATTTCTGCTGTTTAATAAACTTCCACAGACCATCTAATCCTATGCATCCCCAATCTTAGTAACATGCTGACCATTAACTGTAACATTTTCAAAACAACTACATGAACTTCTTACACTAAACAATCTTAAAGACAATTACTAAACGACTACTAAAAAGTTTAGCAAACTTACATTCTTTCAAACAAGTACATTTTTTCTTAAGTGTAAAGCACTGCTTTTAACTCATCAATGGAATCATCATAAGTTTCAAAGTGTTTGAGAAAGGCTAGAAAGCCAAATTGAAAATAATTAATGATCAATTTTAGATGCTCCTGTGCAAAAATGAGGCAGGGGGGCAAGAGAAAAAAAAAAGCAGTACTGCAGAACAGCACCATAGAAATAGTCTCATAGCTGTAACTCAAGGACAATTTGCTTTTGTGAAAGATTTAGCTACAAAAAAGGAAAACAATTTACCAGTAAGATGTAATTTACAGAGACTACAGATACTTCATTAACCTTTCACCATCTTATTCCTCCCTTTACTCACTTGCATAGCAAAATCCTGAAAGACTACAAAACACTCTTTAGCCAGAACCCAAAGACTTTCACATGTACTTAGATACTGTCCTTTACAAAGCAAAATGCTGTGACTATCACAGAAGTGACTTTGCCCCAAGCAAAAAAAGGTGTGCCAATTAATAAATACCTTACAGACCCTTAGGAAAATTGTGAACTTCATTAAGTTATGTGAAATTACGATTAAAAATAGAGAATTCAACTAAACATACATTTCAGAGAACTGGCAAGCATGTACCCTGTAGGTAAGTCCCCTTACCACTATGATAAAAACTCTTTCAAAATCTTCTAAGTTAAAACAAGATATTAGATAATTTTCAGTCTAACTGATAAGGAATTGAATTCTTAACCCGTGTTTTAGAGTTTTCTTCTTTTTTTAAATTACTATTTTCTGAGTTCCACTGTTCATATCTTAAAGTAAAATAGAGCAAAATAATTCAACAGCAGGATGTAATTTTTGTTCACGGGCTACAACCATAAAGCAAGTCCCACTACCTGCAAAAGTATGAGGCATAAGATCTGGCATCCAGTTTACAGGTACATTTCAAAATGACTGTCTTTTGTCTCTTAAGAAAGAAATATTTGGAGTAAAATGGATCTTTATTCCTCAGATGGTAATCTGCTCCCAATGTTTGACCCGAGCCAAAAGTTGCAATCCTCAGTTTGTGAGGTAACAACCATGTCCACAACACTTACACCCCAAAAACTAGGACTTTACACAACTTAAGCAGCAAGGAGTAAGTCAGTAACAACAACCAAAAAATGCCCAGTTTTTCCCAGCAAGTGTTTATGATGAAGGGTGCTCAATGGAAGATGAGTATCGAGCTCTGAAATGAAAGCGAAATTGTACACGAAATCAAGTATCCTGATTTTTCTATAGGAAACTAGCTGTTGAGGTATTAAAAAAAAGGGAGGGGGGAACAGAAAATTACCAACTTGATTGATATATATATATATCTCCTCCTTTTTTTTATTCACTTACCTCTGTAAAGACCAAAAAAGCCTTCAAAACGCAAAACCTTTTTAAAGCAGTCAAAGCTGTTTTTATACATCAACTCTCCTACAACTGAACCCGTGGAGCGCTGATTCTGCATACGAGTTTTCACCAGGTCTATGGGATACACTGCAGTAGCACCAACGGCTGTAAGAAAGCATCTGGAGTATTATTTCTGCAACACAATTGTTGGTGTGGTATGTAATTATTGTGATGATTTTCTACAGCATTTATTTAAACACAAAGAATACATAAGCTGGTAATATATGCTGGAAGCAAGAAAGAACAAGACTGAAGGTCTAGAAAAAAAGTCTCAAGGAGAACGGATTGCACTATTAAATAAAAACGGTGTGTAGAATGAAGAAAACCAATCTGAATTACCAGTAAGGATATTTGTTACTGGAGTAGAGTTTCAAAGGACTGTGGAGGGATTCTAGAACCCAAGTGATAAGGAAAGAAAGGGAATAGCACAATCAAAACAGTTCCATCATCCAATTCTTCACATGCATAACCAAGAAATGCATCTCAGATGAGATCAAGTAGTCTGGTGAAAGTGTTAAACTAACCCAAGCCTGAAAACAGAAAGCAGAAATATTACTCACCTCCAGCAATTGAGCCCAAAGTGAACCTGTAAGCTGACTCAGCTGCCTGGAGCCAAATAGGTCTGCTTAATTGTCCAAAAGATTGCTGTGTGAGGGGAAAAAAAATCAACTTGAAAATCAGCATGGGAAAACGAAGACATCCGTGAATTGGCTTTTATAATGTTACAGAAAGAACCTGATAAAAATTGGTAGCTTTATGTTAAGGAGGAAGAAAAAAAATAATTACTATATAATGTCTATTACACCTAATGAATGAACCACATTTTTCAAATACTCCTTTTAGAAAATATTCTTCCTTTCATATTCCTGGTTGTGCCAAAACCAGCACACCAGTACAACTGAAACAACTGTGGTCAAGAAAAAGAGACAGAAACTCAAAACAACTTTGCTATTTTCCATTCTGTTGCTGTTGAATTTGTAAGGCACGGAACCCCCTTCTGACTCAAAACATCTCAAAAGGAATTCAGTATCTCACAGACAGGGTCTACCAGCACGGGACATATTTTAAGATTACATATATATTAATGCATAGCATAAACATGGCACTTCACGTTTTCAAAAGAAGCAGAAAGTCGATTATTCCCCAAAGAATTCTCCACGAGACTTTTTCAGGCAGCTGTTAATTTACAGATACAATGCTGACCTCACTCATTTCAATGACATATACTACTATAAATGTGTTAGTGTTCTAAATAAATACAAGTCTGCACAGAAAGTATCTGCAGAGACTCATAATCATACTATTAGATGGCTGTTAGAAACAAGATGTAAGTGTTCACAAACTTGTACTATAAAGTATGCAAGATGGGCCAAATTTTCTTCTAACCATAAACAAGACGATTGTTTATATTATGCAATATAACTTGTCTGGGCCACATAAGGGGCCAAGATATTAATTGTTAAATTCCATATTCAAGCAGATACAAAAGTCTGATTCCCAAACACAAGCCTGTTTTTCTTAGAAGTACCCTGTATTGTTAGCAGATGTGCTCCTGACAGCACAGCTGGAAAGTCTACAGACCCCACACTGCCACAGCAGGCTTTGCTCTGAGGTATATTAGGAATTCTTCCCAAGGATTATCACAGGCACACTTCCCAGCTAACTCATCAAGGCTACTGATCTAAGGTACGTTCAGCTCCCTGAAGCTCTGAAAAGTGAAACACCCACTGCAGACAACACGGACCTCAGTGCAAGCTACTCTGTTGGGACTGATGTTACACCGGGTGTGCAAAAACCTGCCTCTACTGCACAAGGCTACACTGTACATACACAACGTGGGACAAAAGCCTACGAGATCAAGATGAGATCATTATCAGTAAAAAACCCATGAATTATATTTTATACAATTTTTCCACAGCATAAAGATACAGCTAAAACCACTTCCCTCCACACGGCATTTTCCTCCCCCACAACATAGCTAAACAGAGAAGAATAGTGAAATTCTAGGTAGGACCAAAATTACACACTGCACATGCAGACCAGCATAAAGAAAGCATAAATCAAATGTACTGCTTTTACAAGCAAATAGAAGCAATAAATTTGAAGAATATCCTCAATATTTCAAAACCACTATAATTTCCTATTTAAAAAAAAACAACAAAAGATAATAAAAACAAAACCATAAAAATAAATTATATAGATACAAACCTTTTGATTCATGTAAATGAAAGGCACATGCAATAATATACCTCAAAAAGCCTTAGATGCAGAACCAGTTCTTCCACAAAAATTTTCTCCTAGTTTAGCACACCTGCTGCCTTTCAGCTGTTTTAAGACTATTCTTTTTTTCTAAGCTTCACACAGCTCTCATCAAAATCTAATCATTGCATTTAGACATTAATCTTAATGAATACATCACTGAATGTTAAAAATCAAATTCTTTCTGAAGGAAATGTCACTTTTATATTATTAAATAAGTGTTCACAAAGTTTTCAGTTTACTTGTGTGTTCAGATGGATATGTAAATGAATGTAATTAATGCTATAGCTTTCAAATCATGAATATTTATAAACAGAAAATTACTGTAGCTGTCATCCCCATAGGATATTCAGCTGCTAGGCTTTAAAAAAATCTTACACAATGAAAAAAACCTGACAATAAAGTAAACATGGTTGAAAGCAGGCTAATTTTCATTTCTACCAAATCTATATAGAGTGATTTTATGTAAAAATTTAGATTTTTCTTTACAAAGGAATTTTTAAATCACATAAAAGTGATTACAGAATTGGTTTCATTTTCCAAGGACAGCTGGACCTAAGTGGGATGGTATTTGCTCTTCATGAAGGAATATCTTTCATTTTGTCAATACAGTTAATAAGTTAATATACGGTTCACTTGGGATAAGGTCTAATAAAAGACTGTTCCTTATAAATCAAAGAAAATGGAATTACTTTGCTTTCTGCTGTCTGGTCTTAACACAGAATGTAGACTAAGATGAAAATATAATGTGTTACTTCAAGATTGTGAAGAGTACATTTTTTTCTAGTGACAAGTGAAACTTTTATCAGTGAGTTAATTTTATAACAGTGCCAAGCTACAAAAGTAATTCTGAAATGTAAAATAAATCAAGCCAGTATTTTTTCTACTCAGAAAGATGAGTAAAAGGACACTGATTAAAACCAAAGTTGTCAGTTAGGAATGTTGTTACAAAACTTCATCAAAAATACTTCTTATTAGCCTGGATAAATGTTGAATACACATTTCTGGGTCAATCCATTCCATCATTCTTGTCTCCAGGAATCCATAGGAAGACAGTTACCACTAAGTAGGTTTTGGACACTTATTGGCTCAGATATGTCTAATCACCAAAGGACAACAAAGGACAACAGAGCAGTAACATTAAGAACAGACCAGACACTGTGTTTCAGACTAAACTGAAAGAGAACCAAATTATCAAATTCATCTCTAATAACAGTAACTAAAATACAATCAAAGTCCTATATATGAAAGACTTGTTATATTCTGCACAGAACTATTTTTCAACCATATCAGTTGACCCAATTCAAGATTTTCCTGTCACTGATACATATCCTAGATCTTGTAGTGGATACAACTGCTTAAATGAACCTCTTTGCAATAGCTGAGAAAGAAAAGACTTTATAAATGTATGCTTTCGTTTTCAGATAGACTCCTAGGACCCCTCACCTGCTGGCAAATAAGTGACATTGATGTGGCAAAAAAGGCCACAGCGGTGGTCACTGTGCTGCCACTTTATCTCAGGCCACCTGCAGCAGCACTGTCAATGGCATCACCAAGGTAGGGAAATACAAATTTCACTTTCTGAGAGACAGCATGGCTTGGAATGGCTGACAAATGCATTGCTGCCAGCTGCATGTCCTCCTGCCCCAACAGCCCAGGCGGCTGAGCTACTTGGGAATCGGTTGCTGAATCACAGCATTTTAACGCAACCCATCGCCAGTGTCACAAACTGAGCTGCAAGATGTGACTGTTCAGCAGTTCATTTCTAAGAAGCTCGCTGAGCAAACGAGGTATGGCCGGGGAGTAGAATCCAGCCCAAGCCAAGCTATGCCCACTTGGGAATCAGAGCCCTTGGATGTCTTGATAGGTATTCCATAAACTCTTAACACAGACTCAGAGAGTGAGTTGGACATTGGAAGAAATTGGGAACAGATTTGTTTAGACATTGGAAGAAATTGGGAACTTGAGGGTGAAAAATTATATTTACTGAGTATGCAAAGATGTACTTAGTCAGCACTATGCCATCTGTTCATACGAGATGTGAAGACCTAGAGAGCCTCCTTTCCTTTGTATACTACTGCAGGAAAGGGGATGTGGAGACATCCTTGCAAAATGCACCAGTTCAGATTAACACTACTGTCTTTTCTTGTCTTGATGGAGAATGTACAACCCAGCGTGGAATTGCAATTCCTCACAAAGTTCTAACAGTAAAAAAATAAATCAAAGATTGCACATCAGAAACTTTTAAGATCAGGTCCTATTTTTTGTTATGCATAATAACCACTAATGTGCAACTGGCCTATTTATGCAGCCATGTAATTCAACATGTACGTATGTCTTCCGTTCTGAATCTGATGTGTAACCATGTCAAGGATTTTCCTGAGTGCATTATTATCTCTACATTATTAACAGTTAAATTTCCCTGATATACTCCTGTGAGAGCAGTTTCCTGTAAAATGCTTCAGATAAAGGATTTCTCTAAAATATATTTTGAATGGAATGGAATAGAACAGAATATTTCTATGAGCAGGACAACAGATACCCCATTATGTTAAGAGCTCCAATAGCATCAGTATGTCAGATTCAAGGTTAAGGTAAAATTTAATCCACAACCTAACTACCATTAGACAGATCTGCTTGCAAGAGAAAACCTCTCAGACTGTTGAACAAAAAAAAATATAGTGAAGATAAGCCCCAAAATCTAGATTTATTTTTAACACAATCTGAAAAGTATACTCTTGAAAGTGAGCAATGGGGTATCCAGTGACTGTGGTGGAAAGTGTAAACATAAGCTAAACACCTGCATAATGTTTGGCCCTATATCTTCAGTTCTTACCATTGTTCAAAGAGCCACCAAAGTAAGAAACAATATGTATTGAACATCCTACTGCACAGCCTGGAACTCTTATGCTGTACTATACACATGTATGTTTATTAAGGAAACTATGATAAAAGCAAAGCTAGCTAACATGAATGTAAAGGCCTGGTGAAACAAAGGGTTAACATTCTACTATGATATTTTTCACCTTCTAATTCTATGCTTTTCAGCAGTCCCAATACATTTGAGCTTCTCTTCTACTGTCTTGATCAGACTGCCAACAAGTAGAGTAAACTTCAATTTATTTCACATAAATGGTTAAGCCAATAGTTTCATCCCATTTTTCAAAAAAGACCACATTTATAACATTTATAAGCTTTGCATTTAATACTCATATTTTCTACTACCTGTATTGAGTTTGTGTGGCAAGGCTAGGGGTGGGGGGTACAGCAGTGGCTTCTGTGAGAAGCTGATAGAAGTTTCCCCGCGTTGGACAGAGCCAATGGCAGCTGGTTCCAGGATGGATCCACTGCTGGACAAGGCCAAGTCCATCAGTGCAAGTGGTAGCACCTCTGGGAAAAGGTATTTAAGAAGGTGGAAAAAACCCCTGCACAATGGCAGCTAGAGAGAAGAGTGAGAACATGTCAGAGAAACAACTCTGCAGGCACCAAGGTCAGTGAAGGAGGAGGGGGAGGATGTGCTCCAGGCACCAGAGGTTCCCCTGTAGCCTGTGATGAAGACCATGGTGAGGCAGGCTGTCCTTCTGCAGCACATGGAGGTCCACAGTGGAGCAGAGATCCCCCTGCAGTCCCTGGATGACCCCACACAGGAGCAGCTGGATGCACCCAAAGGAAGCAGTGAGCCCACAGGGGACCCACACTGGAGCTATTCCTGAAGGACTGCATCCCATGAAAGGGACCCACACTGGAGAAGTTCATGAAGAACTGCAGCCCATGGGAAGGACTCATGTTGGAGAAGTTCATGGAGGGATATGTCCTGTGAAAAGCCTTTTCAGGAGCAAACAAATGTATTTATGGTAAGGAATCAAGTATCTATACATGCTTGTACCTAAACTGGCCATTCTTCAATATGACACCTAATACCTCTTTAGACACATCCAGTGTCTGCTAATGTGCCCTGTTTCTATCCTTACAGCAACACACAGAGCATGTTTCACTTGTTAGGAATCTGTTTAAAGTGTATTAATCTTATTTTTCATTTGCAAGTACATGCAAACATTCCCATAATTTCAACAATTTTTTTCTTCTACCCACCTGCCTCTGGAGTTCTGCCAGGTTGTAAGGTAATGCACCTTCAGCCAGTGGTGCTATTCTCTCAATATCTGCCAAAGTTAAGCGCCTTTACACATGGCAGAGAAAAGCAAATCACAGTTAGATAAAACATCAAACATATTCAACACAGTTTTCCTGGCCACACCCCCACAGAGTACATCTGAGTTTAAAAAAAGACTGTTGTATTTGAATGCACACCTGAGAAGTCTGATACACTGCAATAAAGAATGACTGGAGATGAAGGGAGCTTGGGTTATTCAGAAGTGAGTTCTTGAGTACTAGTAATAACGAACATAATATGCGAGTTAAACTATTTCTAGCTATTTCTACCTAAGATCTTGCATGCATTAAAGATCCATGCAAAACATCAACTAGTGCACTGCACTCTTTTGGGAGTACTGTATTTTATACTATTTTGCTGTTTCATATGTATACCTATAACAGAACACTTAGTAACTGTGCTTGATATACACAATCCACTTACAAAACCCTGCACACACCAAAATCAGTTTACACTGAACAAATTACTGTAACAAAATACAATGGAACACAAACCTTTTTAAGATTAAGACAAAAATAAGTAGTTTTCACACAGAAAACAGAAAAATAATGATTGCAAAATGATAAAATAATCATTATGTTACCCAGTAACACTGTATAAATCTGTAAGTTGGTAGAGAATATCTATTTCCAGTGGTGTAACTTGTCCAAAGTGGATTGCGGAGTGGGTAAATTCCTCTGGATTTAAAAGGGAAAGAGAAATACAACTGTGTTATTTGTCAAATTTCCTCTTTAAATGGTCACAAATAACTCAAATATCATAAAAATGAAGTTTATCACCAGGAAGCAAAATCCATAATGCAAACGGGAAAGATCTATCCTGAAACAGGCCTTTGCAACACAGAGCAAATCTGACTCTACAACTCTGATTTATGGTAAGAATTCATCAAAGACAAAAAAACTCCTCATATGAGCAAGCTTAATAAAATGACACCCACAATTTGTGATTCTTGCTTCTGAAGTTCTGCAAAACAGAACAGGATAGAATAATGGTCCATTATTCACAGCATTAAGGGCAACCGACTCATCTGCTGCCATCCTGTCCAGACTCTTCCTCTTCTATTTTTGAATGACCCCAAGCTTGGGTATTCATCCAGCCAAATTAACAAGTCTGAGCAGTGAAAACACAGCAGATTTTTTTCTCAGCACAAACCCAAGCAAGATTTATGCATTTGTACCAAAAAACATTGCTAGGCAATTTGTTAGTACAATTTGGAGGATGAAAACAGGAATTTCATGCTTTCTTATACAGAGCAGAGGAATATAAGACAAACAAAGAGGAAAAAGAAAAAAAAATAATTTGGCGTGTTTTTACACACAGTGATTTGGCTGGTGCCATCCATACAAGTAAAAAAATTGGTGATAAAATCTGCCATAAAATGACTACAAAAGCAATCCACTCGTGCCTGTGGTGAGACTGAGATATGGCAACCTTTCACATGCACAGGGATTTGCCATGTACTAACAGACATAAACCGTATATAAAACCACTCAGGCAAGTAAGCACTTAGGAGGTTATAAATTCATACAATTTTTCTAAAAAAGATTTAATAAAGTAACTAGAGCTAAAACAACAGAGATTACTCATGATGGATTTTCAGACTTAACCCATTTTACCACATTCCCTAGGACCTAAGCAACAATGCGTCTCTTTCAATGAGATGTATATAATAAGATACTGACTTGCAGTTACCCATTCAAACTAATAAGGGCAAAACAACTTCTGCCAGAATCTTCTCTTTAATGAGCTAACTGAAAATACTTACTAATCTATGAGGATGAGAATCACTCCCAGTTAAAAAAAACACTTTCACAGCAGCCCTAACCTTGCCTACTATTGCAGCTTCTGACTCGCCTTAACCATCACCAGATTACAAAATTGACAGAAATAAAAAAATTAATAAAATGTAGGAAATATACTTTACCTTTTGTGACTTCAATATCTCTTCTTGTACCTGCTATATTACTGTATATCTTCCTAACAAGATCCATGTTATTCAAAAGGCCATTAAATGCATTGAAAAATGAGAAGCTGACCTGATGTGAAACAGTTCCACCAGCTACCTTTAAAAATGAAATGAATGCAGTTAAGTGCCTTAAGCCCTTCTACAACATCTTATTACAAATTATAGAAACATCCATTTGAGCAAATTATGAAAGAATTAAAGATATCCTTCTATTCCTGTAATTTTAAGATATTTTTAATGGAAACAGGAGGGGAGAATTATTAGACAGGATACTATTTTTGTAGTAAAAATTGAACATTAGGAAACGATTAGAAATAATCATATAAGTAGATTATTGTTCAATATATCTGATAGACACTAAACGTGTCACTGAGTGATTTTCTACAAGAAAAATCGCATGCAAATGCTACTTTAGATGAAGGTACTAACTGACTGCTGCAGCACATACATGAATGACCATCTACTTCAAAATCTAAAATTAGTAGATACTCTAAATTCTATGGAAGACAGTATGCCTTATTAGTAAGGCAAGGCAAGATTTATAGGTAAGATAGTAAGATTAAAGTAATTACTTTATCTTTTATCTAAATTTCATTCTTATATAATTTTCATGCTATTTAAGTTTATAACTTGTATGTCATTACTTTACCTACAGATCTTGCCAAACTATCAAAGCCGTAACCATTCTACCTCTAGAATCTACACATTGATTTTCCAAATTCTGATCTGAAAAAGAAAAGAATGCAAGAGTATATAAAAGGACAAAACTGTAAGTAGTCTCCAACTCCTGAGATCTGTCATATATTCAAATATAAAAATTGGATCCTTTTGTCCTAAATTACTTCCATGGGACTTGGTGATTTTAAGGGTTTTTTCCAACCTAATTCTTTCTTTGCCAAGCAAAGTCTGCCCTGCTCTAGTGGAAAGTACAGTAGACTAACTGCTTCCAATGGCACTTCAAATATGTAAACCAGACTGCCAACCTTTTCACTAGTGCAGCCAAGGAACGCTGCCATGTTTCACACTGACCACTGTATTATGAGGCTTATAATCTCCAGCACCAGGGCAGTGACAAGCAGGTAGATGACAAAGTGGGAAAGAAGCAGGACCATCTTAAAGCATTACAGCTAAAAAAAAACTGAACTCAAGGCATTTTTTTTACACTTACTGAAACTAAATTTTCTTCCACAAATGGAGTTAGCATATGTGAGCGAATGGTAACCATGATCTCATTGAAGTCCAGCCCAGTTATCAGACCAGTTTTGTTTTTGTCCTTCAGAGCAAAGGCTTGTCTTGCATGTTCTGACTGCAGCTCCTAGAATGAATATTCAGAGACAGCAGATTAGAAACAAATTCTGTAACTCACTGTTCACAAAACTTTCACTATTTTCATCATCTTATGCTCCAATAGGCGTGTGCATGTAGACCACAGCACAACTACAGGTTAAACTTCAAGGCTAGCTCAACTAAAACAACAAGTCTGCATACTGATTCTATCCACAGATCATTCCTCTCTCAAAGGAAAGCCTCAATTCAACTGTAAGGAAACACACACTTTCATTAAGTGATTTGAGAAATAAACTTCATATACCCTTGTCCTGCCTGCTATCTATTTCTTTATTAAATACTGCTAGAGAAACTTCTGGTATCGATCTTAAAGACTCAAAGTGAGCTGATCTCTTACACATCCAAGATGAGATATGACTGGGCTATTATAAACTAACTCATTGAAAAGTACTTGAAAATAAACAAGAGGACAGTGAAAATTATATAATAGAGATTTAAGATTGCCCCAAACAGCTATCTTCCATAATGTCAGAGATGGTCATTCATTTCAGGCAATTTAAAACTCCTATACGAACTGTAAAAAGCTTCATATAAAGCACGCTGTGGTAACCTAACCTCAAGATAATAATGATGGTTGTAAATTCTATGTCCAGAAAAAGTTGTTTCCTTCTATTCAAGCAAACAATAAAAGCACATTCAGCTGTCATTCAGACCTCTAGAAGCTGCTAAAATAATAACCATGTTCTGACAGACAGTAAGAAGAGGGCAAACCATCTGGCTTATACCACCTTTGCAGTGATTTCTGAACTCTCATAAACTCATGATCAAGGTTTTCTAGATCAGGGTGCAACAAATGTGCTCTGATCCAAGTCCCAATCCCCAAAAGATGCCATTAGACCAAACGAGAAAAACCACCTGATCTAAAAGAAGGGATAACAATATCCAATTTGTGAACATATTGAAATTACTGTAACCTGTACTAGCCTTCCCTCCTAGGGATTTTTATTACATGATTACAGTAAGAGGTTACTTTATCTTACATGGCAGTATCTTGGAACAACAAACATAAAACTAGAACTGATATTTATCACTTTGCATTGAGTTCCCAACAAAAAGGTTCTTCTCATTAATAAGCTAGTGGCTCATTTCTGCACTCATGTCCCAGATTTGTGCCTGGATCACTTAAAATATGTAGCATCAAACATGGGACACAGTTTGTTACTTCAAAGTATCAAGTTATACCACAGCCCTGAAAGAACTGTGCCCAACTCCAGTATCTCAATATAGACTTCAGTTCCTATAGTTAGCTATGTTTTTCTAGAATTTGCTCTAGATCAAGACACAGGTCAGTACAGGAAAGACATAGACTTGTTGAAGCAGGTCCAGGGGAGGGCCAGAAAAATGATAGAGGGCTGGAGCACCTCCCCTGTGAGAAAAGGCTGAGAGAGTTGGGGCTGTTCAGCCTGGAGAGAAGAAAACAGAAGTGTCCTGGAAGATCTTATTGTGGCCTTTCAATACTTACAGAGGGCTTATAAGAGAGATGGGGACACACTTTTTAGTAGGGCCCATTGTGATAGGAACAGGGGGTAATGGTTTTAAACTAAAAAAAAAAGGTAGTGTCAGATTAGATGTAAGGATGATGTTCTCTGCGATAAGGGTAAAACACCAGAGCAGGTTACCCAGAGAGGTGGTAGGTGCCCCATTCCTAGAAACACTCAAGGTCAGGTTGAACAGAGCTATGAGCAACCTGATCTAGTTGAAGATGTCCCTGCGCATTGCAGGGGGGGTTGGACTAGATGACCTTTAAAGGCCCCTTCCAACCCAAACTATTCTGTGATACCTATTTTTATCCTGGACAATAATTGCAGATGTCAAAGCACAGTATCATTCTTTACTTTTAAGACAGTACATACAAAACTGTTTTTGTACCAAAGACCAGCTCTTGAAGTGCATGATCTATTTTTCTTCATGCCTACTAGACAGAAAATTATATCGTGAGGTGATCACTGTATGTTAATTTATGGAATTCAGTGCAATTACCTACAATTCTGTCAACTTCTTTTCCATGAATTACAATGTAAATTCCTCCTACTTTCCTCTTCTCTATGCTTTATAACTGACATCTTCCTTTACTTCCTTCTAGTATAATGTTCAATTCATAATGTTTTAACTGTTAACTTTCTGGCTTAGCACAAAGTGCAGTTCAACAAGTGAAATCCTTTAAAGCCCAATCCCTACAGGATGCTTCAGCAACATCTCAGGAAATCAGATTTACCTCCTGCATTTAAGACTTAACTCCCAATATATGTGTGGTATGCATGCCAGTGAGAGAAGTAAAGTATTAAGATAATATTTGTAAAACTAAAAGAAATGTTACGGAAGCTAAAACCTCTATATGGGAGGTTATATGGTCAATAACAACTGGCTATATTAAGGATGCTAACTTCCTCTGGTAGAGGTTAGTTTTGCTATTAAACTTCTATGACAGAAAAAGTAGACCCTCAATCCAGTGTAACAACAATCAGTAAAATTGTTAGTTCCATAAACAGTATGTTTAGTCATATTCTTCTAAAGAATGGTATGCAAGTTAAGCACAATGAGTACACACTGTTACAATGGGGAAATAACAGTTCATCATAACTGTCAGGATTAGTATCAGATAAGGATTACCGCTACCAGAATAAGCTCAAAATTTATAATAGTATTAGTGTATTAACAGAAATGAAATGAGTTTCAGTTCTACTTCGGAAGAAGGTTAATAACTGACCTGAAGAAACTGAGTGAACTCTGAATAGTTAAGATGCTTCTTCCTGTTATGTCCAAAATGCAGTCGAATGAACTCACAGTCCCAGTTGAAGGGGATTTGAAGATGAGTAAGAGTTTGTTCAAATATTTCTTTGACATTTGCTTTGGAGGAGGGAAAAACAACAAGTGAGCCTCAGGGTACAATAAATGTACACACATTCCAGGAAGGATACAAACAAATGATGATTTCAGCAGCTGTTTAAGAAGTGTTTTAGCTTGTTAAGAATAATTGCTAACTGAGCCTTTACAGACCTATAAGAACACATTTGAGACACAATGTGATACTTTTTGTATTACTGCATAAAACCTTGGAGTGAGTGTTTTATTTTGTTTTAATTAAGAAGCAATTTCTCTCATACATGACAAATAAGAGCTATTTTGCATTCTGATATAAAAATCAATAGTGGTTCTCTGTCTCTGCCAGGAGTCAAATTAAGCCCTTTATCAAGAGCACGAATACCTGCATTACAGTCTCAGGCAATATTTGTCATACTAAGTATAGTTTGATTGAAACTTGATTATTACAATCACACTGTCTGAATATGGCTATTGAAGATAGGTATAAGAAATGACATCTAAAACATATCATTAACTCAGCAGAAAGCACATTATTAGATGCTTTTGATAAGGCCTTAGCACAAAAATCAAATCCTATAAAACATAATTGATAGTCTCAGTTATTAAAATGTTTTAAGATAAGTGAAGATAGAGATGTCCTCTTTCAAACGAAGTAAAGAAAAAAACTGCCGTTTCAGATTATGGAATTCTCCACATGTATACTGTACAACTGAAATCCCAATGCTAAACATATTATCTGAATTTAGTCAAAAACCTCACCTGAAAAACAGTGTGCATTATTCATACACAGCATTGCCATGCTGCAAACAAGCCTGCTTTTTGTGCAGATTGTCCAACCACATAAACTGTAAAACTGGACATCTATCCATGCCACATGAACACTTTTAAAATTTACCTCATAATACCTGAAATGGTTTGTTTTTATCAACCTAGAACCTGATAACAACCAAAATAAAATGTGGCATACAGCTTAAATTTAAAGCAAAGTACAAAATATTTTAGCTGAAACCACACCTTTTATGTTTAAACAGTTCTGCTAAAAGACCAAATGCAATGAGACCCTTAACTATCATCTGATAACTCTATCAAAAGCTATTTGTTTGGAGTAAACCTACTGCTTTCTCTATGCTAAAAGACTATTGAGACACTCATTGTTTCAATCCTATAGCCTTTCTACTAGTTCTAGATCAAATCTAGGCAAACCACTACAAGGTTTTATGTTTTCAGTGAGAAAAGGAAGGTAAATGTCCAGAATATATGTCTCAGAACAGGCACATACAAAGTAGGATTCCTCTGCTTCACAGTAGGCTGAGATTACATATTCAAAGGGCAGATTGTGGCTAGTGGTTTAACTGTAATACAACCCTTACTTAAAGGTCAAACAGAGTATAGTCAAAAACCTACAATTAAAACTACAGTTTCCACTGCAAGATAGGCGAAAGTTGCTGTTAGGGTAAACAAGAAACCAAAAAAACTATTCTGACTACCTGTAACTGTCCACTCATACCTACTCACCAGTATCAATGTGCAAGGTAAAGCACCAAATACACAGTGCTAAGCTCTTTTATTTTGCTGTATTTCCCTTGAAAGTTTTGTCTGCAGTAGATTTATTTATCATTCCTAAAGATTAACAAATCAAGATCTGTAAATTTAAATCCCCCATCTACCACTAATTCACTGCAGTTTCTGACCAAGCTACCTGGAGTCTTTATGTCCTACAAACAATCAGGTCAGTGCAGCTCACTGTGGAGTCTGCAAAACAGCACTGAACTGTGGGCAGTGCAGAAGATGGGCCTCCTTCACTGGGTCTGTTGGCTTGGCTACTAATGTAGAAATAGGGTGCCAAGCAGCAACTACCTACATGTCTGTAAAAGTGATTTCTAATAAACACCAAATTCCCCTAATAAAAACTTAGAAAAGAATATGCTGAAGCAGCCAGAGAATTTAAATTGTATTTTCACTTGTTTCCGATAATTGCTTCTTTTAATGTCAGACAAAGGTTAAGAAAAAAAAGTCTTTTTTCTTAAAACATTTTGTTTCTTATCCATCCATGTTCATAAAGACAGATCTTTCACTTACTTTTAATGAGACTCAAGCCCCCAGTGTTTTCATAACTCTCACTCTAGCATTTAATTGTGTACTACTTAAACAACCAAGAATCTTAAAACTATTATCTTCATAAAACCATTTATAACTAGTCATCAACATAACACAAGTCAAGATTCTTGAGCACATAAAAATAATAGTTAAATTAATAAATTTATATTCAATAGTTGAGCATATTCGTACTTGAAGAATTCCAGAAGTGGCTAACTAGCTTTAATAAATGGTATCCAGACTAACCTGCTGCTTCTCTGAAAACTCAGGTGCCTTGTCCATTTCTCTTCCACAGGCACTCACACTCAGTGATGTATACTGCATGTACTACAGCAGCCTGGGTTTAAAGATACGCTCTTGTATCTAATGCTTAATTAATTCCATGTTAGCTTCTTTTATGAAACACAGAGGCAAAATTGTGTACTTGTTCGGAACAACCATGGAATCATAGAACGGTTTAGGTTGGATGGGACCTTACAGATTACGTAGTTCCAACCCCCCTGCCGGGACGCCTTTCACTAGATCAGGTTGCTCAAAGCCCCATCCAGCCTGGCCTTGAGCACCTCCAGGCATGGGGCAGCCACCGCTTCTCTGGGCAGCCTGTGCCAGTGCCACACCACACTGACATTTAGAACCACAGAAACACTAAATACAATCTTCCAAAGCCATCTGAGATTCTCAAACTCCTCTCAACAGGTGCTAAAATTTACTCTGTCTACCCAAGAGCATGGGTGCTTTCTTCACAATATATCAAAAATACCTTTTTAATCCAATTTTGCCGGCTATTCTCTTATACTAAAGGAAATAGCCATCACCACAGCTAACAACTTGTGTGATGAGAAGCAGCAAACAATCACATTTCAGAAATTATACATAATGTGATCCCCACCTGCACTTTCACCACTCTGAATTATGATCAAATGTTTAATTTTTGATTATTTTTTCCCCACAGTAGAAGCAAAGCATTGACAACAAAGAAAACAAGTAACGTTAAGCTACAGATGCTGGGTTTGCCCTTTTTTTTTTTTATCTCCCTCAGAAACCTAGTAACATTTCTAAATTAAGAAAACTACAAATGTTTCAAGCTTCCAACAGAGCTATTCTGCAGGGGACAAACAGCAAATTATTTTTAAAGCCTTTCATTTTAGTATGACATTTTACAGAATGCATTCATCATCCCTGTCAATACATGCTGCTCATTTACTAATGTCTTCTACTCTTTGCTCACCTTTCCACAGTGGAATTCTTTCCTACTGAACTGATAACTTTCTTTCCAGGCTTATAGGAGCACATTTTCTTCTCAGATGGGCATACAAGTCAGCAGCCTGATGACACACTCAACTTACCATCAGCCCCAGGAACAATACACCTACTACTCTAGTGCACTAGTACATTACCTCCAAGGCGACACACATTCTCACAAGATTGCTTCAGAATTTCCCCACCCAATCATTTTAAACAAATTATAGATGCCTGGAGCAGCTATTTGCAGGCAGCACACACATGGCTGGCTCAACCTCCATCAAACATTCTTACCTATCAGACTCAGAAATATAAGAAAAACGAAGTTTCTAGGCAATACTCCATGTCATATAAGGAGAAAGAACACTTTAAATTATAAACACTATGATGTCTTGTTGGTGGCCCACTGTAAGGATGAGCTCAGTACTCCAAATAAACCTCCAGGTAGCACCTATTATTTATTTTGACTTAGCAGCTCCCCAAGAAGCAGAGTGGAAACCTCACACAATTCCGGTGCCATCAACGTGTTAACAGTTTCCCATTGTCTCTCACCAGTGATGAAATATCAATCACGCTTGTAAGGGACACAAAAATATAAAAGTGGTAAGTCTTAAGTAGCAGCAAAAGCATATGAAGGGTTTGTTGTTTATCAGGGTTGTTTTGGAGTTTCTTCTGTCTACTCAGTGATCTACTGTCCCATTTGTAGACATTTCAGGCCTAATGCACATAATGCATTTTAACATTTATGTTGCTGGTTTTCGCTATTTCTGCCAATAGCATATTTTCACTTTGAAGCCTAAAATAAAGAGCCACAGTTAAAGGCAGGAAGACTTTTTTGTAGCACCTGATGCCACACAAGTATATTAAGAGCAATCCAAATGTAAGTAATACAATAGTTACTTTGATGTGAGAAAGCTAAACTAGAAATAGTTACACAGGATTTCTACTTTTATTTTAAAAGGATTAGTGATTCTCCTTAAAGTTAAGATTAATGACAGCCTAAACAAAAAATGCCTTTTCTGTTCCCTCTTGTTGAACTGTGGTTTTGAACTTAGCATTATTGGGGGGTTGCCATCCTGCATTGTTCACATGTATTTAAAACTGTGGTTTAAGCCTGAAAAAATCATACCAAAAAAAAAAGACAAAAGTGGTGTTTCCTACATTATCTGCATGCATTAAGTAAGATACCTTGAAAACAAGCAACTAACGTACAGCTACCAGGAGGCCAAAAAAATAGCA
This sequence comes from Cephalopterus ornatus, assembly GCA_013396775.1. NCBI lineage: Eukaryota > Metazoa > Chordata > Aves > Passeriformes > Cotingidae > Cephalopterus > Cephalopterus ornatus. The sequence continues at coordinate 886,937 of VZRE01005141.1, read as the reverse complement.
GTTCTGATTTATAGCACACTTGATAAAAACACAGTGTTTTTCTGACATCCTCAGCTCTGTAAACATGTGATTGTATTTTTCTGTTTACATTATAAAAGGTTTCCAGCTTTTATGCTTTCAAGTAATATTCCAGAATGCAGAACTTTTAAGATTAAATCCAAATCCCAGCATTTTCAATCCAACTGCCCTTTCAGAAAGGGTGGAGGAGTGAGTACTAGGAGCGATCCACATTTCCTGATGCTCAAAAGCAAAGCACTAATAACAACATATATTCAACTCCTTTCTGTTGTTCTTCTTGCTCACCTTCTTCCAGTGCTCTCAAACTCTATGTCCTGATTAGGGGAATCCTGACCTTTCTCTCTCAGATTAAAACTGGTTTAAGAAAATGGATGGACAAGACTTCAGTATCACTATATACCCAACTTCTGAAACTACTAAACTGATGTTTATTATTTCAGTTCACCAATATCATATAATTTTCAAATAGTTGCAGTACTTGGCATCTGATTGCCTTCCTCCCCCCAGTATTTTTGAAGAAGACGGCCATTATACTCTGCAAAATATTCGTAATTACATTTTGAGCTGCAGGATGTTTTTAAAAACCTTATGTTCAGTTCCATAATTATTTTCCAATTACCTCCAAAATAATTCTGAATGCACAAGTATCACGAACATATTTTAGCTCTATCTTTCTATCTGTATCTGCATGTGTATTTAACTAAAAAAGCATCTCTGAAATTCTCCAGTTTATCAGAGAATGGATTTCTCTGCGGTGAGTCTAGAAGGAAGAACAGCTGGGAAATGCCTTGAAAAAGTGATGCAGTCCAGATCATCGTATCATGTGCCAAAGTGATAAATTACAAAGAATCCTTTTACTTCCAGTTAGACAACCTGTTTTTCAGAGAAGTTTCAGTCATAGTCACAGACTTCACCTTTTAGCCACAGTAAGGATTACCCGCTTCAACATCGGAAAAAAACAAATAGCTTGAGCAAATTCAGGTGTGCTTTAACCTGAATTCAGGTCAAAAGACCTGCACAAAAGAGAGGTAATATTCCTTAGTACAATAGTATAAATTTTAGGAAGTGTTTTCAAATATTTCACTTATGTTAAGCAGCTTAGTCAGTTATATCCCATGATCAAAAGAGCAAAGCACTTGTCAGTCTTCTCTGGCTACAGACAGCAATGAAAAAACAATGCATGAGAAAAAAAATCACTTTTTCTTCATCAGCTTTAGCCGTTATCTTCTAAATATTTTATGGTTAATGCAGTATTGTAAGGGCTTATCAGGAACACATTTTGCATAAAATATTCACCTAGGAATCATTTATGAAGATGGAGAATCACTTGATCAGGAAAATACATGCTATTTCTCTATTTCTACATGAATTAAAAAGTAACTAAAACTACACTGTCACTTGTATCACTGGGTTATTAAAATAGTCATTTTACCGCTTTTTATTCACCAGACTGACAGCAGGTCCAGTGTACTAAGCATGCTGTGCAGTTTGCTCATACAAAGTAGGTCCAATTTCTTGTTGTTGCAATGGACCTACTATACAAACGTTGCAGAATACTAACTGGATATTTATGGAAGTTGTTCATACAGGGTTTCTGGATGTCCAAAACTCCTGGAAAAGTGTCCCAAAGCAATAAGAAAGCAGATGACATTAAAGTGACAGAAGGCTTCATGTTTCAACAATTCCAACTAATACATGATATTGGCACAGACAAGTACTTCGATTAGCATAGCATAGCTGATAAGTATTTCTATAAAATAGTTTCTAAAGAATCATAAACTCTTGCTCCTCTTTTAAGACAGTTCTTCTGTAATACAAATTAATTAATAGTTTCATCTTTGGAGAGTTGGAAGCTCAACATTTTAAGAGACAAGTGGCAGACTGAGGCTCAAGAGAACTGTAAAATGCTAAAGTGCTTTAGTATGGTCCAAAATCATGTCAGTAAATAAATCCTAAATGGCAGATGTGAACCCAACTAGAGCAACTTGCTTTCAAATACAGAGCCAGTTCTAAAATTCAACTGAAAAATTGAGTAGATGAGAATATTTTTTGAAAATGCAACATCTCACACAAGGCCAGTGTTGGGTTCAAGTTACTGGTCTAACAAACAGATTCAAGTTGATTCTGTCCCTTGCTCCAGATGCACAGTGCAGGAAAACCTCAGTAAATCCATGTTGCTTCTGGCAAGACTTACTGGTTTGAGTTAGCTTTGGCATCAATGCAATCACATCCACACAGCATTTCATCTGAGCTAGAAAATCCTGACTGGTGTTTGCTCCCATAACCAACACGGTTTACCTGCAGACTTGGATACATTACACAGTCTGTAACAGACTTGACTTGTCTGATAGCAATTCTTACACCAACTGTCTAAACTTAATCCATTTCAGTATATTTCTAATAATTTACCAAAACTTTTAAGACTTATTTTTCTATATTGTCCTGTTTCCACATGAAACTAAATGCTGCGCCTTTGAAAGAGAGCAGGACTCATTTATAAAACAGCCTCTAAAGGCCAGGAGACTGACTTGGAAATTGACTGAAGGGTTACCAAATTCTGAATGTGTCACATATCATTCCACTTTTCACACATGTATTAATTTGTATGATACACATAGGAAGTAAACAGCCCATGTTACAAACAAGAATTCAAAAAAAGGCAAAAAAGCAGTAGTAAATGTGGGAACTGTAGCACAAAAAATAGGTACTATGTTATGTTGCAACATACAGTAAAAACTGCAATATAATTAATTTCATTAAAAAAACCAAGAAACCAACAGTAAATTTTAAGTTCCCAAAAGAATTTCCTATTCAAGATTTATCAGCCCTATAAAAAAAATTCAGCAGGATATAGAAAAAACATGCAATTTTCTGTTTTACAATATTTCTTGTTTGTGTTGTTCTTTTAGACTTTAATTACATGCTAATAAAAATAACAATCCTCACATCTGATGTAGCAATCTCTATATAATCTGAAATGTATACAATTTTGTTCATTTATGGAACCAGCAATTTCAAGTGTGCTCATGAGAGCTCTACAAAGTTCAAATCCCCATTTTGTGAGACTATTAAATACACCATCATTAATGTGGTCACACTGATTGCAGTAGTTTCTCCAATTCCTAATGACTGCATTTACTAACTTCACCTTTACGTAAATTCTAAAATATTTTCTTTTCAAGATGTTGTGTATCCCAACTGCTTAGTATTTGACTCTTCAGTTAACGATGTAATTTAACAGACATCGTAAGTCAAGCAGTTTGTTTCCATAAAACGACCCTTGCAATTTTTTTCAACAAGTTGAAACACTTTTCATACGAATGAAATAGTACAAACAGCAAGTGGTTACAAATCCAAGCATAGTTTGTATTTTCTTTATTAAGAGCTTTATTCTTTTGGATAGAAATAACATTTAATTCTCAATCCATTTTATTAAAATTCTTACCATTGATTTATCTAATTTTCATAAACATGAAGTTTTAAAAATAAAGCCTACTCCTCCTTAAACTGCAATGTTAGTAACAGTTATTCAGCAATATCACAAAGCAGTATAGTTAGCCTAAAGAATTTTGTCTGATTACTAATTTATGTGATTAGGAGAAAAAAAGGTAACAAAACTGAAGGCCACTATTTTCTTCCTAGTTTTTCAAATATATGATCTAGTTGTAAGTTACACTCACAACATTAAAGATTTGCTCCCCAAGAAAAGGAACACTAACCTAGGAAATCAAAAGATTAGACCTCCTTAATTTCTATATTGAGCTCTTACTGTATCTAATGACAATTCTTCAGAGATATGTGGAGATCCAGAATGTATTTTAAAACTCTCCCATCACTGAAGCAGTTTAAAGTCCAGGAGATAAAATTTTACTTAGGATGACACTGAGCAAAACGTTATTGTATTAACTATTTCAGGAAAATGCAAAATCTTGATTCAAGAAGACAGAGAAAAACATAGTTTGTCTCTGTGTACTTCTTAAGCTTGTATCACTTGAAAAAAAAAGTTCTACTCATGCAAACTCTTAGGAAAACAGTACAGCACTGCACAATATGCATTTCTTTGCACCAGTGGTCAGGAACCATTATTATGACTGATACTATTATAATCACTTTCTTAAACTGTTTTTCTTTAGGTATTCTTACCAAATGTTACTTCTCCATTGCCATTCCTGTCAAATAACTGAAAAGCAACAATGAATATTGCATCTGGAGTACACAAAACAGATTCAAATGCCAAAAATTCTTGAAACGAAATTAACCTACAAAGGAAAACACAAAGATTAAAAAAAATATTCATAATACCAATGATCATTTTCACTTGATACTCTAGAAAACTGTATGATCCAACTATTAAAACAAAATTCTAAAATAAAATACTTAAGACTCTAGAAACTGAAAAGTATTTGTTACGTTTAAGTAGTTACTTAACCTTCATGCAACTTTCTTCCTCTATAAAGCAACTGAATTCTTCATATCCATCAAAACCAAAATATAATCAATTCCCACTGAGCACCTATAATTCATTACTTTGTAATTATAAATGTAAGCACACAGCACTTAAAAATTAAGAGATAAAACCACAGAAATTCTATCACCATGAAATCCACAGGTCTGTCATTGTATTACTACATATATTTCTACTGAGAAATATAAGACACTCAAGTACAGGAATATACTACAAAAACATACATTTTCTTAAAACAATGTATAAAATTCATTAAAAAAAACAGGGTCAGAAAAAGTTAAACTTTACTACGCATATGGAAAGAATATTACACCTCAAATATAATGTGAACAGCCAAGTCATGTACTTGGGGACAAAAAAGGATGTAGGAACATTTGGACACAAGGACAGTCAGACATGACAAGGCAGAGAAGGACTTGAGTGTAACAGCAGATCACAAGATTTTGAGTTGTTTATGCAAGACAGTCACTACACAGGAAAAAGTCAACTCAGGATGCATTAGGAAAGTTGCTTCTGTGCAGGATAAGGAAACAGCGATAGCCTCAGACAAGGTTCCCACTTCATCTCTGCAACACTGCAGAGAAATCCAAGTCCTTGCGGTCACTACATATAAACTCAGACTTGAATGCACAGATAATTTCTTAGGATAACAATAAGTACTTTTTCTAGAGGCACTCGGCTTATTCTGACTAACGGAAAAATACAATATTCAGAAGGGATCCTAACGCCGTATGTATAAACAGTTGCAGAAAGATAAGCCTTAAGCTAAGATAAAGGATAACGCTGGCACAAAAAATTTTGGGATATATATTTTAGCATCAAATAAATTATCAATGGGAATAATAATTTCAATTACATTTCTTTAATTAAACAAAAAATTACTATTTCAGTAAATGCTATTAAAACATAGAATATCACTGTAGATAGTGCATTTTCCGAGAAAATGTACACAATTGATCTGAACTTGGTACTCTTCATAGAATATCATTAGTTTATAATGATTATTTCACACAATACTGCTTACTGCTAATGAACCAAGTATAAATTCTGATCCCCACAAAGAAAAAAAAAAACCCAGAAGAAAATCAAGCCACACTACTCATTACTTTATCTAGTCTTTCTCTATCAAAGTACACAAGAAGCAGAATTGAGATACTTTAAAAAAAGGTTGCATATGTTAACATCCTTGCATACACATATTACACAGGAAATACAGAAAAAAAATTGTGATTTTGAAAATAATTAAGATCTGGCAAATACGGAATCATGGTATTACTGTCACATTTTAGCCACAAAAATCAGAGATATGAAAATGGTTCTTCAGATGCAAAGTCAACTTCATCTGAAGGATAACCTTGATAAATAAGTGGTTAGTATGAAAGAAACAGATGATGCTTTAAAACAATAGTAAGTACTATCATTTCAAAATATTCGTCACATACAAGCATAAAGCTGACATACAAATTAATTCCTAATCAGGAAGCTTTACAACTGACAAAATCAAGTGGCGACGTCTGTAGAATGCAATCAGAGAAGCCTGAACCTGAAAGAAGACGTCTTCGGAGGTCTCACTTTAACAGTGCCTACAGCAAAAGGAGACAGACACATGCAATTTCTTTCCCATATATTCAACGTGCCATGTCTAAGAGCAGGGATATCCTCCGTGATCCTCCTTTAGCCATGAGCAGGGAGATAACAGGAACTGGATTAAATGGAATGATGGAGCTTCCCACCCGATCACTACTCAAGTATCATCCAGCGAACCCACTGCACTACAGAGTCCATAACGATCAAATCATTCACCTTTCATTTTGTTTGAAACATTTTTAAAAAATTTCTTTTCCTCTTATTTCCTCTCTACTGTTACCCTCCAAAAGCACACCAAGTAAACCATGGGCTTACAGTTCTTCTCTATCTTTCCTTTTATCCTACTACAACTCTTTGTTCATTTTTCCCCACACAACACAGCTCTTAAGACATTATGTATAGCTCTGCTGTGACTCTCCATTATGTGAAATATCCACTCTTTCTTCAGAACTTTGCTCAAGAATGTATTTCCAGTTTTAAGAACGATATGCTGACAAAAACAGTATGCAGAAACAAGCAATTAAAATGAAGGATTTTGAATTACTACTGTGAAATTTTGAGGTTCTGAAGGAAAAAAAATCTTTTATTTTAAAATTGCAATACCTAATGTTAATTGACTTATATAACTGGGAAGCTGGTTTAGGCACATATATATATATATAAGTACATTATTCAGAGAGGGTATTTATCCTAATTTCAAAACCAGTGCCAGCAGTCTGAAGACACAGGAATGTTTACAGCGTCGGTGAAATCCCGCTGTATTAAACAGACAACAGACAAGGAAGTTTAGGCAAAATTCTAATTTAGAGGTCATTGCATTAATTTCTAAGAACATGCATTTGTAATAACAAGGAATAAACATTTTGAAAGCGAACAGTCATTTGTTTTACGAACTGCCTTACTGAGCTCCACTAACACAAACCAGTCTTGTACTGCAGTAATGGGAGAAGGCAACAATACTCCGGAACAGTTAAATAAGGATCAATTCAGTATCAGAAAAAAAGTAAAAAAACATTTTTTTTAAACACACGCCTACAGAGAGCCAGTTCCAAAATGTGCTTTTTTTTTGTAAAGTGCCAAACTTAAACCTAAAAGAAATAAAAAAATATTAACAATGAAAGCAACCAAGAACACTGTGAGTATTCACATGAGGAGCAAGCAAGGCTAAGAGACTACAACAGCAGATACAGAAATAAAATTTTGTAAGAGAACCTAAAGCTTCTCAATGATTTGCTGCATGACGTTGGGCTGTAATTTAATTTAAAAATGTAGGTATGGAATAGGGCTTCCTTGGATTTCTTTATAACTTTAAGTCCTCGGAAAGATGCAATGCATTCTGGAATTCAGTTGAAGATTACAATAATTCTTCATGCTACAGATTAAAGTCTCTGTGGAGATGATACAGTTATTAGTGTCTGGATTTTGATATATTACAACTCACCACAAATGAAAGAACACCAATGTAGAAGTAAATAAACAAACTGATGATGATGAGGGTATAACAAAATCTTCACATGAAATACAGATTACAGATAAATATAATTGAAACATTTAGAAAAACAAGTTTCAGACAAGTATTCAGACAGATGAACATTTTACACTGCAGATTATATGGTAGTGCAAAATAAAAATCCCACTCTTCCCATACAGAAGCTGATAAAGGACACTTACCCATATTTGATTACCTCACTGCAAATATTACCCAGATTTAAAAAAA